>VZSE01002191.1:44135-57643 GCA_013398275.1 Promerops cafer | reverse complement strand
CGGGCCGCACGATGTGGCGCTGGTGAGGGGCCACGCCGGCGCGGCTCCGCTCCGGGGAGCTGCGGGGGCCAGAGCCCCAGAGCGGGGCCGGCTGGGGCAGGATCCCCTGGGAGCAGACGGGAGGGATCCTGGCGCGCCCGGTGCTGTGTTTGAAGGTCCCGGGGCGGCCGGTGCTGTGTGAGGGGTCCCGGGGAGCCTGGTGCTGTGTTTGGGGGTCCTGAGAAGCCTGGTGCTACGGGGGGTGGGGGTGTAGGCAGGGCTTGTCTAATTTAGGAGGAATTTCTTCACAGAAGGGACGTCCAGGCCTTGGCAGGGGCTGCCCAGGGAGGTGTTGGAGTCCCCATCCCTGGAGGCTTGGACGTGGCACTCAGTGCTCTGGGCTGGGTGACGAGGTGGGGATTGGGCATAGCTTGGATTTGATGATCTTGGAGCTCTTTTCCAGCCTCAGTGATTCTGTGATTACCCCATAATTACCGTGAACTCTTAATTTGGTGTTCAGTACTTGCACAGTCATGAATTCAACTGAAAAACACGCAGACTAATAGTTTGTATTTTCAACCATGAATGGTTTACATTGGAAGGGACCTTGAAGCCCATCCAGTCCCACCCCCTGCCATGGGCAGGGACACCTTCCACTGTCCCAGGTTGCTCCAAGCCCCTTCCAACCTGTCCTTGGACACCTCCAGGGATCCAGGGACAACCACAGCTTCTCTGGGATACTTGTGCCAGTGCCTCACCACCCTCACAAAGAAGAATTTCTTCCTACATCTAGCCTAAATTTTCCCTCTTTCACTTTCTACCCATTACTCCTTGTCCTGTCACTACAGTTCCCGATAAAGAGTCCCTCTCTGGATTCACTGTAGGCCCCTTCACATCCTGGAAGGGTGCTATGAGGTCTCCACGCTTTCTCCATTTCCTGTCTCTCGCAGCTGGCCAAGCCCTCCAAGAGAGACATCGTCGAAGAGACGATTTTGGCTGAGAGGGTGCGGGAGGAGGACCAGCGTGAGCAAGAACGTGTCCTGCGGGCGTTCCACCGCTACCGCAATGTCTGCGACTGGCAGAAGGGCGGCGAGGACAAATGGATGCACCGCGCTGCCGAGAGGAAGGTCCGGGAAACCCTGCAGCAGTACCTGCGGGAGATCGATGTGAGAAGAGAGAGGTAGCAAACAAGTAGCCAGTGCAGCGCCCCTGCTGTTTTCAAGTGTGTGCTCAGAGGGCCAGGCACCAGCGATAGCTGTTCAAACACAGTAACCGGGGTAGCCCAGGTGGCGTTTGGAGCCTCCTGTCTGCCACAGAGAAGGATAGAAGTAGTAGTGTAGCACTTCGATTGCTTGATTTTTAAAGGGAATGAAGAGTACTTTGATATGATCATAAAATGATGGAATGGTTTGGGTTGGAAGGGACCTTAAAGCTCATCTCGTTCCAAGCCCCCTGGCAGGGACACCTCCCACCAGACCAAGTTGTTCCTTGTCCAGCCTGGCCTGGTACATTTCCAGAGGTGGGGCACAGAATCATAGAATTCTGGTGTGGTTTGGGCTGGATGGGGTCATCTAGTTCCACCCACGCTGCTGTGGACATCCACAGCTTCTCTGGGTAGCAAAGTGTCAGAAATTCTCTCAGTTCGTTTTCACTGAGGGTTTTGTTGCAAACTCATCAAGCTGATGTTTAGGTCCTACAAATAACACTTTGCAGCACAGTCAGCTGAAAAAATTAAAATTTTCCAGAAGTGTTTCAAGAATACTAAGGGTGAAGCACATTGGTGCCATGTAAAGGACAGAATTGTGCTGTACTGATCTTTGGAAAAAATCATGTGATTTAATTTCTCAGTTAGTCTTTCATGTCAAGTGACTTTGTAGCCGTGAAGCTCATCAGTTTGGTGTCCTGATCTAATGTGCCTTCAGGAGAATTGTACAAGGGTTTCACAGAACCACTGGGGTTAGAATGAACCTCCTGAGATGGTCACCTAGAGCAGGGTATCCAGGAGTGTGTGTCTATTTGGGTTTTGCTTGTCTCCACACATGGAGACTGAATCACCTCTGTGGGCAACCTGTCCAATATCTGACGACATTCCCAGTAAAAAGAAAACAAAATGTTTTCTTCCCTTCATTTGGAATTTCATATGGTTTAAGTTATGGCCCCTTGTCCTGTAACTGGGCACTCCTGGGGAGTAGGTGTCTGTCTTTCCTGCATTCTCTCCTTTCAGGAGTTTATGCACATCTGTAAGATCCCTCTGCACCTTCTCTTCTCCAGGCTGGACAGTCCCAGCTCTCTCTAGAGAAAAGGAAATTCAGGAGAGATTCTCCCTTTAGGAGAGATGCTCCAGTCCCTCAGTGTCCCTCCACTGGGCTCCCTCTGCTAAGGCTGTGACCTTCTGGTGCTGCAGAGCCCAGAGCTGGAGCCAGCCCTCGGGGTGGGGTCCCAGCAGTGCCCAGAGGGAGGATGCCCTCCCTGGACCTGCTCGCAGTGCTCCTCCTCCCGCAGCCCGAGGTGCCAGTGGCTTTCTTTGCCACAAGGGTGCATCACTGGCTTGTGCTCCACTTGTCTGCCGGGGCCCCCAGGCCCCTTTCTGCTGAGACACTGTGAAATTTGGGCTGAAATCGGAGATTTCTGGACTCCGTAGCCCCAGGTTTCTCACCACTGGGATTAACAGAGAAGTAAATGATGGTGTGTTTAAAAACTGCCTATTTGACATAATTTTCTCATCAAAAGATATTTCAGGATGAAGTGTTTTGTGGAGTGGTACTAAAATAGCAAGAGTTTGTTTGAGAGAAGATATAATTATAGATGCATAGAGAAGGGAAGGTATCAGGGAAAGGTTCTTCCCCCAGAGAGTTGTGGGGCACTGACCAGGCTGCCCAAGGCTGCCAGAGCTGCAGGAGAGTTTGGACACTGCTCCTGCCCTGCACAGGGTGGGATTGTTGGGGTGTCTGTGCAGGGCAGGAGCTGGGCTGGATGATCCTGGTGGGTTCCTTCCACCTCAGGATATTCTGTGGGTCTATGCTGAAGGATAACAATAACACAAAATCTAATTGTTATCAGCTGGTGACAAATGTAGTCTGAGAATTAGAAGAATTTGATGAATGGGGAACTGAAGTCATAAAGCAGCTTTGAAAGTGGGTTTGTAAGATCAGGAGTTTAAACTGTACCTGGACAGAATCACTCATGTTGTGCCGTAAGATTCCCTTGGTGGACACAACACGAATGATCCCCAAGTTAAAATTTGATGTTCACTTCTCTGACATTTGCAAGAGGTGTTGAAAGGAGCCCGGTACCCACTTTCTGTTAATAACAAATAAACTAAAAGTTTGTCCTTCAAATGAAGGATTGATTTAGCCTTTATTCAAATGTTTTCATTACAGGCTTCGTGACTTTCTGGAGGCAGAGGAAAGTAGGCACTTTGCTGAGGTGGACGCACTTGACGAAGAAAAGGCACAGCAGAGAGAAGTAAAGATGAAAGAACAAGCAAAATTACTGAGGGAGAAGAGGGAGCAAGAAAGACTACAAGTGGTGGCTGAAAAACGAGAGCAGCAGTTCAGGTATGGCCGTAAAAATATCTTATAAAAGAGAATATGCTCTAAGTAAATATATAGGGACAATTTAAAAAGAAGGTGGCAATAAGAAACTGAGGAAGGAAAGATGAAAGTGATTGAAACAGTGAGACAGAAAAAATCAAAGCAGTTAATTCTTGCAAATGTAGTGTGTCCTCCTTGTCCCACATGAGCATTCCTGCATTCCCACCTGCCAAGTCAACCCTTTTTGTAATTCCTGTTCCAGCTATATACTGTTGAACATTTAGTGAACAAGGGTGCATGGAAGGTTAATTTGGCCTAAATCAAGCTTACTAAGCTAATACATCAAAGATTCCCGAAACATTAGGATTATCCAAAAAGACAGTGTTTTTATTTATGCATACTTTTCAGGAGTAGCAGCTGCAGCTAAGGTTTTAATGCAGCCTGAAGTTCTGTGCCAAGTTGTCCTGGCTGAAAGCAGTAACTTGCAGGTACTTATTAGGACCTGAGGCCTTGGCATGAAATCTGCCTTGTCCCATTCTTGGAAATCTGGTTTTCCGAGGGAGGTATGAAAGAAATAATAATGTTATTTAATTGTGGTATTTTGAAGTGTCTTTCCCAGTCTCCCATGGTACTGTGAAATCTACAACGCCTGGTTCTCAGTGTGCTGAGGCTGGGGATAAAAATCAACATTTGCTCTCACTTGTGCATAAACTCTAATTAACTAATTCCACAGGTAAATGTTTGTTAGAATGTGGGGTTTATTGACTTTGACAGGTGTTAGAAGTGCATACACTGCCTAACTTCACCTGTTGGTTTGAAAATGTGGCCCTTGCCTTTTGCAGCTTCTGGTTTGTTCTCTATCACACAAAGTGGTTGAAACTCACTTTTAAAATAGTTTGGGGGGGGTGCTGCTGGAGTGCCTTTTATTTTGTACTTGTAGATTGTTTTACACACTAAGGAGATGTTATGTAGACACCTAAAGGTAGGTGTCTAAGTGTCAGTATCTCTATATTCACTGGGAATCTGCATTCCTGTTCTATTCAAAACTTCACTGAAATCAGGACAGTTACAGGAACCTAAAGTCAGTCTCAAACAGGCTTATCCTGCCCTGTCAGCTGAACTGCACCCCAGCCTCTACTGATTTAATTAGATTCTCATTGATCAGAGTGGGAATTTAGCACATATGCAGATTCCTGTTCAGATGTCTAATTTTAGATATTTTAATTGCAAAATGAATCACTGAACTGCTTCATCTGGTGACATACTTGAACTTTAATGCTGTAGTTGCCTGTCTTAATGTCTCAGGTCCTTTGTCTTCCTAGTGCAGCCCTGTTAATCTGTGGTTCACTCAGTCTCATGGGATTATTTAATCCTGTTATTGTCCTTTTACCTGTCCCACTCTGCTCTGGGATCTAAGCAATATTCACACCACACAGCATCCTGTTAAAAAGTGTTGCTGAAGCTTTACTGTTGGCATTCTGCTGGCTGCATGTTTTCAGAGGATTTAGGGGCAGTGAAACCATCTCTCTTCACAGCTGTTGTGAGTGGAAGTCTTGGGGTATCTTTGCAAATGAATCTTCAGCCTATGGGGCAGAGTCCTTCTCTTTGACTGTCCTGATGTAATGGCAATACATTCCATGGTTAGTTCCTCTAGCTGTGTCCCTTTCTACTTTTAAATTAAGAACAGAATGCTGATAAACACCAGCTAACAAAAGCTCCGTGACATGGATGTGCTTAGTTATGTTTTAGTCTTTTGTTCTCTGTCCTTTTCCAGTGAGAAAGGAAGTCTCTGCTCTGGTAATTGATTCTGATTAGATTGATAACTTCTGATATCTCAGTCTGCATGTATTTGTCTTGTTTAAGTAGCCCCAGGTCTGTTTTTCTCTGGCTGCTAGGTGTTACTCTTCCTCCTAAACCATCCTGGTCCAGGCAGAGATCTGGGAGCAGGATTTGCTGCTCAGGAGACCAACACTTATTGAAAATCCACAAGCAGGAGTCTATAATTGTGTCACAGCCTGTCCTCTGGAGCAATGACTCTGACTGCACCCCCCTAGCTGTAAAAACTTTTAACACTCACCCCAATATATTTATTTATAAACTATATAAATATATAATAATATACTGTGCTGGTATATTGTGTACATTATAAAACATATGCACAAATAGAAATAAAAAGGGTGAGGTAAAGATGAAATAAATACTTTTTTTTTTACTTTTCAATGTTATTTATCCATGGTACAAAACATATTTTCTTCCTGCACGCCCCCACCTTTAGAGATCATTACTCCAGGGCACACCCAGGAGCCCTGGGAGGTCAGTTTAGTAGCAGGTGGATACACACATGATTATCTGTTTTTCTTTGCCTGTGGATTTTCAACTCTTTTGAATGTCTTTCTGAAGCCTGATACAGACTTGTTTGTATTTCCTTTAACTCCAAGCAAGGTGCTCTGCTCTTTTGCAGGCATGGACTCTCAAACCTTGAGGTATAGGAGCACCCACACTGTCAGACATTATTCCAGAGCACTAAAAAGCAGCATTTTTATCAGCCCTGTGGGCTGGTTGCCATGGCCTGAGGGTACAGGTGTTACAGCTTCTCAGTAGTAATGTGTACCAGGGAGGAGTCCTTTGTCACAAGGTGACAGAGGGGACAAGGCCTGGACCACGGGAGTCCTGCTGGAATTCATTTTCAGGGAGGGCTACACCTTGTCTGAGAAGAGGCTCAGCCAGTGCTAGCCTGAGGGCATGTTCATAGTTGGTAACTTTAAAGAAAACTGCAACGTCTTAAAATTTGCATAAAGCACATATCACATCCTCTTTCTTGTGGTAACATCAGAAGCATCCATATGGGGGATGTTGTTATTCCAGCAACATCGTGCTGCAGCCATAAAATGAATAAGTAACTGGGGAGGTTCTGTCTTTGGGAAGTAGCCACATCCAGGCACAAGTTTTTATGTTAAGAAGCTTAGGATAGCAAAGAGAGGAAGAAAACCTGCCATCTGGGGGAGCAGATGTTTATGGGTTGGTGTAAAAGCTGCTTTGAGGGAATTATTTTGATGGAATCAAGCAATTACAGGGTTATTTTATATTAAAATTCTAACAATGCTGAACATAATTAACTTCTACCCCCCCCGGGAATTCAATATATATCAGATTAGTTTATAATCACAGAAAAGAATAACTAGTTTTTTATTCCTTCTATGCTGAGAGAACTTTGAACCCATTGTGTTAAGGTATATACAGTTATTGCTAATGGTGTAAGATTTAGAATCTTCATAATGGCATGTTTCCCTCACAACATTTGAGAAATATATTTTTCATGGATATTAATTAGTGCTGTGATCTTTCATCACCACTAACGCCCACCCAGGAGGTGAAACATAGATTCCAGTGGTAAAATGTAAGAAAACCATCAATGACATAGTATGTTTGTTGCCCTGCTGGGAGGCAGGGGCACTCCTTGGAATGTGGCATGCACATCCCTGTGCTGCTCTCTGGTTTTAGTGCTGGGTTAAACAGTGGTCAGGAGGTTCCTGTCTCGTCCAAGAGGTAAAACAACAATCCCTTTTTACCAGCGTGCACTGGCACTGAACTACAGCATCTTAGCATGGAATGGTTTGGGTTGGAGGGGGCCTTCAAAGTCATCTTCATCATGGGCAGGGACACCTTCCACTGTCCCAGGCTGCTCCAAGCCCTGTCCAGCCTGGCCTGGGACACTGCCAGGGATCCAGGGGCAGCCCCAGCTGCTCTGGGCACCCTGTGCCAGGGCCTGCCCACCCTCCCAGCCAGCAATTCCCAATTCCCAATATCCCATCTGTCCCTGCCCTCTGGCAGTGGAAGCCATTGCCTGTGTCCTGTCCCTGCAGGCCTTGTCCCCAGTCCCTCTGCAGCTCTCCTGGAGCCCCTTTAGGCCCTGCCAGGGGCTCGGAGCTCTCCCTGGAGCCTTCTCTTGTGCAGGTGAGCAGCCCCAGCTCTCCCAGGCTGCCTCCAGAGCAGAGGGGCTCCAGCCCTGGCAGCATCTCCGTGGCCTCCTCTGCACTGGCTCCAGCAGCTCCACGTCCTTGTGCTGCTGGAGCCAGGGCTGGAGGCAGCTCTGCAGGTGGGCTCTCACCTGAGCACAGGGGCACAGGGGCAGAATCCCCCCTGCCCTGCGGCCCACACTGGGGGGTCAGCCCAGGGCAGGGGGGTTCAGGCTGGGGCAGGTTGAGCAAATACCAATCAGAATGGAAATGTTTTCGCAGCAGTGCTGTCGCTCTCACTGTTTGTGTCTAGTGCCCTTCACCTTTCAGCACAGGCTCCATGGCACTGGGTGCTTTAGCCGAGAGGATGAACAGAGAGATGCCCTTGTCCCCAGTGAAATGTGAGGCAGCAACTGTTGAACTCCAACAGGGAGAAAATGTGGTGAGACCTCTGCTCTGAAAATTAAATAATTACCCTGATATGGAGATTGGTAGTAGCATTGAGGTAGTTGCCTGATGAATATTTTAGTATTTTTTACACAGGATAGTCAGCTAAAGCTTGTGTAGTGTCATAGTATTTCACATTGTGCAGGTAACTACTGCTTCCATGAAGCTTTTCATTATTCAGGCTGTGATATCTTCTGTGAATTCCTAAATACCTTTGCAATAATCTGTAGAAGATGGTTTCATTCAGCATGAAATTGTGAGATATCTTTTCACTTCACAGCATTCACATGTGTCTGTCACACATCCTCAGACCTTATAGATCCTTCACACTTGCAGGTCTTCACCTTTGTCTGCCAGTTTCACATTCTGACTTCATGAAAATCTATATCCTGTTTATAGAACAGAATTAAAATGCTTGCAGATTGTTCAAATTAAATAATGTTTGATGGCATGTGTTGATCTCAGTAGTGCTTTGTTTGCAAAAGTAAAAGCAGAATCTGCAATTAGTTCAGTGTTCTTCAACTGAAGATAAATTACCTCTTTTATATGCAACTCAGTTGCAGAGAGTAAATGAAAATTGAAAGCTGCATTACTTATTTGACTTTCTACCTTCTCTGGGCTTTTATTGCAACTTACCTGAATTATTCCACAGAACTTCACTTAAAAAATTAATAAATTTCTAGTGGTTCCTGCTCAACCGTGTAACCCACATTTCCACGGTTGCAGTATTTTCTGAATATGCATGAGCTTTCAGGTGACACAAACCTATCCTAAGTCTTCATTTGAATAGAGACCAACCTACATGTTTGAATAAGTGTTGCATGCATGTGTTTTATATGTTAATAAAAGATAAATATGCACACAACCCCTCCATGTTCCAGCTACATGTAGAGTACACATTGTGTATATAATGTGTGGATGTATTGTGTGTTCATTTACACTCACAGAATATCCCAAGCTGGAAGGGACCCACAAGGATCACCCAGTCCAGCTCCTGGCCCTGCACAGACACCCCAACAATCCCACCCTGTGCTCCCCTGGGTACGTTGGCCAAACACTCCTGCAGCTCTGGCAGCCTTGGGGAGCCTGGTCAGTGCCCCCCAACTCTCGGGGGAAGAACCTTTCCCTGATATCCAACCTAACCCTCCCTGGCACAGCTCCAGCCATTCCCTGGGTCCTGTCCCTGTCATAGGGAGCAGAGATCACTGCTACCTCTTCACTTCCCCTTGTGAGGAAGTTGATTTAGGCTTTTTTTACAAATTCAAATCCTTCAGCTCATTAATGTCAAAACCTCCATCACATCAGGCTCTCCGTGGTTCCTTAGGTTCCACAAGGAATCAGTGTCAGACCAGGGGTGTAACTTGGTGTCCTGAGTTGCTGCGTTTTGAGCAGAGATGAGCTGAGAACCTTCATTCACTATGCACCTCCAGACCTGCTTATTGTTTTGAGACTTTTAAAAGAAACCCTTTCACGTTGTCTTCCAGAAATCGATGTTACGAGTATCGCGAACACTGCAAAAAACTGAGTGAGAAGGAACTGGGTGACTGCCAGCTGGCCCAGCAGACTCTGAAGGAGATACTGAAAAAGGAAGAGAAGATGCAGGAGCAGAAGTTGGAAGAGATTTGTGAGAAGGAACTGCTGGCTAAGGATCAGGAAGTGGAGCTGAAGGAGCAGGAGGTGGCAGCGCGGATCCGCGAAATGCTGGAAGTGCTTGAAGCCCAGGTGGCCGTGCATGCTGCTCGCAGAGAGGAGAAGAACCAGGAGATCAGAAAGGAGGCTGAATGGCTGGTAATTTCCACAGTGTTCTGCATTCAGGCTTGTGCAGAAGGCCCTTCTAATGATAGGCTTACTAGACATTAAGACTAATCCATACCTTATTTGTATCTTCACTGATTCCATTAGTATCTGAGCCTGTGCTGTTAAGCTAAGCCTCTTTTCCAGAGCTGTGGCAAAGGCATTCCCGTTTACAGGGGGAAATACATCTTTTGAAACTTGGCACTCTAAAGGGTTTTGGCACTCAGTCTCTCAGAGCCGTTGTGGGAAATGGAAACATTTTTAAGCTTTTGCCAAATATCTTCATATTTTTTTGATTTCCAGTTTCCTGCAGGATAGAAGGGGAGTCTTGTTTCCCAGCTGAAATATTTATTTAATATATATATATTTTAAACAAATTAGCAAGCAGCACCTAAGCTCTCTTGCCTGTTAGACCTGGCTGCTGTTGAGCTCACATCACAGGAGGCCTTTGGCTACCTCAGCCCAACTGCTTGGCCACTACCCTCTTTTTTTATCATCCTTTTCCATCCCTCTTGCTGTAGTTTTGCTGGCTTTAGTGCGGCTTGCTAGTTCAGTATTCTGTGTTGACTTTGAATTATGGGAGGCTATTTAGCTCAGACTCAGTCTTCATTTTGCAGCTATTTACATGTAGAGGCTGAATGATCACTCAGGATATTCTGTTAGACACTGGAAGCTGGTGTTGGCATCATATCTACTTCCCCATTTTATAAAAATGAGACAATAATGGATCTAAAGCTCTGAAAATGCTGGCTGTGAAATCAGAGTCCTTATTCCAAGCTAGACTAATGTTTTGCTTATTTAAAAACATGTAGAACAGAATTATTTTCTTGTAACAACTTCTAAGGCACTGCCAAACCTCCCAGGCAAAGAATGCTGCTCCTTAACTGGCCTTTTCAGGAAAGTACTATTAGAATGGAACACTCTACATCTTCCCCTGGAGACAGCAGCCTGGGGCTCTAACAAGGAGATACATTTCTGGTGAAGTGGTTGAGTCTCTGAAAAAAAAAAAAGCTTTCTTTGAAGGAGAGTTTCTGTATGAAAAATGGGATGTAATCCGTTCTCAGCAGAAGAGGGATGTGGCAGATGGCCTCATTACAAGTTTTTCATTGCAGACTGGTAGCCCCTAATGACCAGGAGTTTCATCTGGGTGAATGGACAGCTAAGTGTTCATAAAGGTTTCTCCTGGTTGTTGCAATGGAAACAGAATATTTAGTGAAGGAAAACTCACACCTTTGGCACATGGTAGACCACATGTGTGCACCAGGATATCTCAGAAGTGGATGACAAAGCAGACACAGCGATTTTTTCTTTAGCTACATTACCTACATTAGCTGCCTTTTTTCCTTTTGTCCTCCTCCTTTGTCTTATTTTTCCCTTAAAGAATTGTGATTTCTTGGAACGTGGTTGACTCCATGTTATCCTGAGTGTAGTTTCATGAGTTTCTGCCACAGCGCTTTGGTCCTGGCTTGCAGAAGGGTGGTTGGTAACCACTTCTTTGTACATTTGCAACGTTGTGTTACCCCACTGAATAAACTTTCACAGATCCCATCCTTGGCTGCTCTCACACAGCCTCACTGATGTCAGAATTCACCCACAGGCCTGTGCCAACTTGCACAGCAGACTGCTAACTGTTTCTGCTTTCTTTCCACCTTTGCTGTTCAAAGCTTTTTAGATTTCTAATTCTATTCCTCAAATTATATATATATTGAGTTTCAAAGCTGTTTTACCAGCTTCTGAATGTGAATTTGGCAGTTTAGGCAGATATAAAGTCAGCTTTGGCTCTGAAATACTGCAAGAACCTGTGGGTGCTTTATGTCCAGCATAAAAAGGCATGTTGATTAGGGAGTGCAGCTTCTGCTTCCATATGGGAAGATTAGACATGCTGTTTATGACAAACCTGCTAAGGCATTTTTAAAGACTCATTCACATTACAAAAGAGACATTTAATTTAAAAACAGGTTAACAAAAAACAGTGTGCCTTCGAGACAGCTGAAGCATAATTTCTGAGATAATACAATGCTAATGATGGTCACATACTGTGTTATGACTATGTTTCAGTGCAGTTGTGCTTGTACACTTATTCAATTACAAGATATCCAGAAATTAGGCTTATTAATTACTTAATGTTGCTACTTTTTAATTTTTTTGTGGCTAAATAATCTTGAATACACAAATACCTATTTGATCTCAAATACGCATTTCCAATTTGTCATTGTTTCTTTTTTAAGAAACAGTTTCACTGCACATTTTTCCAATATAAAGTGGAATATAAAGTTCTTTCCAATATGAAGAGAGACGATTTGAAACTATGAAAATTCAGTAACTGCTCATCAGAACACAAGGATCCAACCAAAGACTTGGTGCAGCCTTTTGACTGGTAGAGATGCAGTGCTCTGAACACCCAACACAGGCACAGGACAGATAATACCTGCAGAAACAGCAGGAACACGTGGCCCTGTTATTTGTCAGTGCTTATGGCTGGGTATGAACACTTGGATATAGATCAAAAGTGCTGCAAGGATACTGAATTCCCTAAAGAGATGATTCTGTCTATCTGCCTGAAACATTTGGAAAACACCAGGCACAATACAGTTTTTGTATTTAAAATAAAAATCCTGAATTCCAGTGAATGATATGCTAAAATGTTCAGGCTTTACCAGGTCTAGTGGATGACACTAATTCTGTCTTGCCAGCAAGGCTTTTCTCTTCAATGTTGCAATGAACTAACCCTAGCCACCACTTAGTCTGAAGTTATGAAGTTGATTTTACAAGCTGGCTACTTTTGCCCTTGTAGGAAGAAGAGCTGCACCAGCTTAGGAAAGAAAATGAAGAGCTTGAGAGGAAGAAGCGACATCAGCAGAAGGAATGCAGGGAGATATGGCTCAAAGCAGTGCGGGACAAGAAGCAGCATCTTGATGCAGAAAAGCAAACTCAGCTTGCTGAAGAGAAGGTGATCTTGGATAAAGATTTTCAGGACCCCGACAAGGAATATGCGAAGATAAGAGATAAAAAAGTAAGGTGTTTCATTGTGAAATCGTGGGGCAATACCTGATCTAGACTAATTCTGTGGCCCTGTAAACTGCACAGGGTAACAGAGAGCAGACACAAGCCCTTCTCCCTGAACGAGGTAATTCTTTTGTTGAACACCCTGTTGCCTCTCCTCCTGCCAGCACTCTGCAGCTCTGTAGAAGCCCATTAGCCTTTAAAACCACAGCACTTTAAAGCCTGCTTTGCAATCAGCAAGGCTACCAGGCTGGGTAAATGAAGTGGAGGCTTTCAGGAAATCCTGGAATTTTGTCCCTCCATGATGATTTCATTGTGTATAAATTACTTGAGCTTTATCATCCTTACACTGCATGGACATAATAGAGGCTGGAAAACTATTTTTTGTTTCATGGACCTGATGTAGTAAGTATTTGTAACTGCAGAAGAAAGGAAATATTTAACTTACTGTAATTAATGAATACTAAAAAACTCTAAAATATTTAAAAAGTATATATAGATAGATGCAAGCTCTCATGTTTTGTTTCTTGGAGATGGCATGAATCAATGGATGTGTCTGTCATTTCCTGAAGTTAAAACAAGTAAATTGTCCAACTTCAGCTTGCAAATGAGTCTCAGGGTATTTAGGACACAGGAGACAGGTGGTTAGAAGCTCATGTAGGTTAGGAAAGTTGTGTCAACTCAACGTTAGACCTTGCTGCAGATTTACAGGAGGTGATATATATATATATATATGTATGTATATGTATATGTATATGTATATGTATATGTATATGTATATGTATATGTATATGTA
>VZSE01002191.1:0-43593 GCA_013398275.1 Promerops cafer | reverse complement strand
CCAGCACTACCAGCAGCAGCATTCACAGATGTCCCCTTTACTTCTCCCTGTTTCATGTTCTAAGGAATCTCTCTGGTTTCAGGTGGCAGCACGTGAATGTTCAGCACAAGGGATGGTGGTCAAAGCTCTGACCGTGGTCTTCAGGCCCCCACGTCTCAATCCAAACCACTTTGCTGCTCCCTGGCACCCTAAAATGTCATTACATTCTTCTCTTAGTGTTCTCCTCTCCTCTCCTCTCCTCTCCTCTCCTCTCCTCTCATTTTGAAAGGCTTTTTTGAACTAATTTACTCAGATCTGCAAATGTCTGTGGGTTTGCAGCAAACGCTGTTGAAGGAGCAACTTAATTACCTGGATCATCTGGCAGAACAGCTGAGGAGGGAGAAGGAGCAAGAAAGAGAAGACGAGAAGCTCTTCAAGGAAGAGAGGGATCAGATTTGGGCCGAGAAGGTTGAGAAAATGAAACAAGAAAGGGAGGCTCGGTTTCAGCTGCTGAGAGATGTCATGAACACAAGACAGTCGCAGATGAATGAGAAGTGTAAGTGGTCCAACAGGTGTCTGGGCAGAGGCAGTACAACACCCTGCTGCTGGGAACAGCATCTGGCCCAGCACACACTGTGTGACAGAGTGGACAGCAATGTGACCCTCCCTGAACCTGTTCCCAAAATGCACTCCTACAGGCATTCCTTACACTAATTCCCCACTGCCATCACCAGAGCAAAGCCTAGTAAAGTAGGGATTGCATGGGCAAACAGTCATTATTATTAATTATATTATTATGAAGCCCTGAGTGTGAAAACTTTCCAGTTCTGAGTGGATGAAAAACAAGCTGAGAATACACCTGCTGTTGTTTGTGTGGCTCTTCAGAAGCAACAAAACTCAAGCTTACTATTTAGGCTACTTAGCCCAAATGCAGTCTCACTGTCCCTTCAGGCTCAGAGAGCTGTTACCTTCTAAAAGGATTTTTGGTTTTGTTTTCCAGTGCAGAAAAAAGCAGAGAGGAAAATAGAGATTGCTGAAGAGAAGGCGGCAATGGCTGAAGCAGTCAGAGAATTCGAACGTGAAGAAGAAGAAAAACGTACAAGGTATTTCTCTTCTGTGTCATCAGGTCATTTCTTTGCATATCAATCTTTTAAACTTGTGAGCGAGCTGGTTTTTATTCTCTGATAACTCTAGAACACTGTGTGGACTTCCTTCTGTTTAGAGAGGCTTTCCCACCAGGCACCTTATCAGTTCCAAACTGCCCAATAGCAGACTTGCAATACTGCAGCTGGTATTAAGTCATTAATTCTGACATCAGAAAATAGTGGTACATATCCTTGTGTTGGTCTTTTTGGATCATCATGTGACTTACACCAGTCATATTTCCTAAACACATGCCCTCATACTCTGAGCTGTTGTTACGAGTGGCAGAAGTCTGGGGAGGAGGGTTAATGAAAGGTTTGTTTGTTCCTGCCCTAGGAGAACAAGTTTATTTGCTTACTGCTTATTGCTAAACTCCACCCACGGACATCCCTTGAACAGTCCTATGTCAGCCACCAAAACATCAGTCTGCAGCACATAACCCGGGCTGCACGGGGCTCTCCGTGCCTCTCCGTGCCTCTGGATGAGCAGATCCTTACACGCAGTAGCTGCAATGTTCCTCTGGGTGTCATGCAAAGCCTTGGGCAAAGGGCTTTATCTCACTTACTCCCCTTTTGTGCTCCTGCCCTTTCTCCATTCTTGTCCGTGGGATACAAGTAGCTCCTTCCTGAGCCGGTATCTGTTGTGTTCTCTGAGGGCTTTATTGGGAACAATCTCCTGGCTGTGGCAGAAATGTCACCCTTGTGAAGGAAATGTGCTGGGCTCCAGCTGGGATATGCTCCACTTAGCAGAGATGGCACTCAGCAGTGTCAGGAAGGGTTTGTGGCTCAGCTCTGTCGAGTTAGTGCACAAGTCCTGACTACTCTGTTGGCATTTAAGTGCCTGTGTGACTCCTGCTCCAGAAGGGCCTGAACACGTAAGGCTTCCTCTGCTTCTCCAGAGGGCAGTGAAAGCAGTACACGAGTCCTGAGGTGGAATGGAAGATTGATTTCTTCTGACAGCCACTTCCAGGAATATCAGTGCAGCAGGGACTTGTTCTTCTCAGCAGGAGGATGAGGATGGGTGTCAGTAGCAGCACTGAGCCCGAGCCAGGGATGGACTGAGCCAGCACCCTCATCCTCTATCCTCTCACCATGGCTGTGAGGAGCAGGGAAGGCATGCTGATTACAGGGAGTTGTTCTTTCCCTCTTGCTGGTCGAGCACTAGTTTTACAGTCTGCTTTATAGGATACAACAGAGTGCAGTTAATTCTCTGAAGAACATAAGGTTAGCACGTAGCGTTTGGTTAATAGAGGCACTTATTCCTAACTGCTAAAAGGAGCTTTGAGTGGTTCTTAGTCTAAGCTCGAATGCTAACAGATTACATAATAATAATAAAGTTTATTCTTTTTACCCACACTGCTTAAATAACCTGTTCATTTGGCATTTCCAGAAAAGTACAGAAGGCCAAAGAATACAGAGACCAGCTTACATCGCAAATTGCCTATCAACAGCAGCTCCAAAAAGCTGAGGAAGAGAAGAGGAAGAAAGAACATGAATCAAATATGGAAGCAGAGAGAGAGTACCAAGAAAGGATACAGCTCATTCTATCAATGGCCAACAAGTCTATAGTAAATCCCCCCACTGCAACAAAAGCACTAATGCCTGACTCTTAAGGCATCACTCACTATGGCATTTTAGCTTGCTCAGTTGCCTTGAAAAACATTTTCTTAGGATGCTTACACCTGACTTGAGTTGGAAGAACTCTCTCCACTGTGATCCTCAAAACATTTAATTGGAAATTACAGGAAATATAGTAATTAAAGTTTATTTTTCCCCCATGGATTTTTTTTTTGCACAAATCTGATCCAATCCAAAGTGCTTGACATTTTAATTCAAGAATACTGTCTGTCCTCTACAATATAATAGTGTATTATTATGATGTGAATAATGCACAGGCATTCTTTTTAACCTGCACAATGAAAATTTTTAGAAAAGTTTCGGCAAACGTTTATTAAAAAGCCCTTCAAACTGAAAATGTTTGCAAAATTATTTTCTTTGTATTTACATCCCAAGTATAAAACTCTGAATTTATTTTACTGTGGGGTGAACATTAGAAACCTGATATTCTTTTGCATAGTTTCTGGTAGCTGTTGAATGGTCTGTGGAATACTGGAGTCCCAAGTCTGTGAGTCCTCTGCTTGGGCAGAATTAAGTATGCAGGCATGAAGGTAGAGGTGTCTTGTAAAAAGCTTTATTCTCTGTAATTTTCATGGCACCTGCACCTCTCTGGGCTTCCTTGGATCACCACACTCTGAACACACGGAATGGGGTGCCAGAGCACCACCACCATTTTAAGACAGCAAGACAGAAGCTGGCTGGATGTCCCCAGGAAGGTGCTGGGGGGTTTTGGCAGTGGGGAGCAGGGACACCTCGCCGGCCTCTCCGCTCCCACGCCGGTGGCCAGCTTGTCCCCAGTGCAGGAGGAGCAGTGGGTGACATGAGGAGCATGGACTGGGGTGACCCAGCTGCTCCCCACGGTGCTGCCCTTCACCAGCTCCTTGCTATGTATTTCATTAGTTTTCCCTCTGTCCTATTCGGAGGAGAGAAGTGAAGAATCCATGTAAAACCTCTCATCCTTTCTTGCTCACAGACTTCGTGGCATTTAGAAATGTTTTATGTTATTTTCTTCATTTTTCCACGAGGTTTTGCTGCTGCTTATCTGCAGCTGTTTCTCTCTCCTTCAGCTTTTCAGCGTCTGCCATTTTTCCTCCAGCTCCTGCTTTTTCACCCTTTCCTTCCAAAACTTCCATCTTTCACTAACCACTTGCTCTGCCATTTTTGTCCTCCCACCCTCCTTTTCAGCTCCCTGTTGGCAAACCAAGTTGTGTTTTTGTTATGTGAGAACATGAATGGATGCACAGAGGAGCTGATAAATAGCTGGGATCAGGGCTCAGGAGCCCCAGATCCCAGACATCTCCGAACAAATCAGGGATAAACACCCTGCCAAGCTGTGTCCTCTTGGTTTAAAGCAGACACTAAGTTAACAAATGCTTTCTTGTCCCCTGTGGAGAAAAAGGCCAGGTGGAGATGTATTAATCTGAAACAGTATCAGTGTTCTTTCAGCGACCCAGCTAATCCTGGGCGTAAATGGTGGAAGAACCTGGCCCTGCTGAGGGGAAAAGGACTGTGGTGGGATTTTATCCTTGCTTACAGGCAAAACTTCCTGAGTCACCAGATGGGAGAGGGACAACTCCACTGGAACTGTTTCCATCCTGACAGGGAACCAGACAGGCCAGAGCAGTGCCTCTCATGGCTTGTTCCTTGGATTCCTTGGATCCAAACTGGGTTTGTCCTCAGGTACTGGAGGAAGGAAGCTTCCAAGCAGGTGAAGCATCAGGCTGGGAGAGGTAGGCTGGTAGCCAGGATGCCGAGCCCTTACACGGTGCTTTTCAGCAGCCATGTCCAAAGCTGCACTGTTCTGCAGGTGGGAAAGGCCATCCCAGATAAAGGAAAGAGTTTCATCAGTGCAGAGAGCTGAGGTAGTCATAGGTCTGTGCTCTCACCACTGAGGCAAATTGGCAGAATGATTAAGAGATTAATTTCCTGGTCTGCCGCAGACTCCTGGAGTAGCCCGTGCAAGCAATGTAGATTTTCCTTTACTATTGTGACCTCCCTTTGAAAAATGAAGATAATAGCACATCCAGAATTCCAGGATTAATTAAAGCATGTTATTAAAGGCTGTGACATTTGTTGGGTACACCCGATATGAGAGATAAAAAAAATACCACACTGGTGAGCTTTGTGAATTCAAGTCATCCAGAACCATAATAAATCTCCTTTTTTAATAAAATAATAACTCGGAAGAGGTGGTCAGAGCTATCAAACATTTATAGAGTGTCTGAGCTCCTGCTCCTGGAGGCAAATTTCCTCTGCAATGAACATGAGGTCTGCACAAGATTAAAAGATCAGACTGGAAGAAGTTTGCCTTCAGCAGGAGTGAATTCCCATGGGATAACGGGCAACTAAACTCTTCTGAGAGAAAACTTGGTGGGTGAGCGTGTTGCTGGGGCTGAGCCCTTTGCTGCCAAGTGCTTCATAGGACTCAGGTTGGTGCAGAAGAACTGGTGAGGCTGGGTGGCTCAGAGCCTCCTTGAGAGGCACCTTCTCGCTGCCCCAAACAGATGAGCCATGCAGAAAGAATGATTTTCCCTGTCGAGACCGAAGGGTTTCCCTAATCCTGCAGATCTCCATCCTCTTCCAGCTCCTTGGATCTCCTCGCAGTAAACTGGGCAAGTAGGGCACCAAGCTTCAAAGCAGGGTCGTGCCTTTGCTTGCCTCGGGCCAGCGCTCACGCCTGACTTACAGGCCAGCAGGCAGTAACGAAATCTGGAATTGTGGCTTGCAGGTGCCGGGAGCCTCCAGAGCTGCTCCTGAAATCCTGTGGCATTTCCTGCCCCAGTGAGCAATGCTGCAGGCAAACCAGCTATTAAACCCCGAGTGCAGGGACGCCACTGGTGGGGGAAGCAGCCTGGCCCAGGCTTGAGCTTGCCCTGCACCAGGGCTCTGAGCCACGCAGAGACACAACCACTGGCATTTAGAAACCTGGCAGTTACAGCCTCTTCACTTAGACACGTACCAGAGCTCTGCAAAATATTCTTCCCCGTATTTTTTAATTAAATCTGTCATGGTGACAGAGGAAGAGCAGAGGTGTGGAGCATGTGGGTGACTTGCCTGTGGCAGGGCTGGGAATGCCAGCCCCTGATCACATCATCCCAGACTCACTCCAGGGTTTGAATCCTCAGCATCTCCCAAGGCTTTATGACTTTTCTACGTGCACCCATGTGCTTACAAGGGCTTTTATGCTGACCCCAGGGCTTTCCATGTGATGTTTTTGGCCACACACAAGACGATGACCTCTGGAGTGGTTCCCCATGCCCTATGGCATGGTGCTGGCTTGATCCCTGCTCCCCGGGGCTGGGCTGCAGGGCTTTGGACAGAATCCATTCTATTTGCAGGGATGTTAATTATTCATTGCTTTATCACCTGGAATAATTTATCATTTCTTTAACCCAGGTAGGAACCTGTGCTGCAGAAACAGCCAGTGCAACCACGCCCAGGGTACAGTGACTCTGCCAGACCCCAGGACTGTGCCCAGATGTAGCACGTGGTGGCTTCTGTGTGGCACAGGAGGAGTGAAATCCAGATTTGAGGTCTTTGGGACGTCTTTGCATGCAAAAATTCAGGACCTGGGGTTGTACTTATCAACAGCCAGCTCTGTTCTGATGACATTTAGAGCTGTCAGAATTGATGCCCCTCACTGGCTGTGCTGTCACCTGTCCATCCATCCATCTGTTCCTGGCGACTCCATGTGTCATTACAATACAGGGACAAGGCTGGGACCTTAAAAGGAATTCCAACCCATTCTGTACTTGTAAAGAATCCACTGGCTGTGCTTAAAGGGGAAAAACCCCGGGTATGTAGTTAATTTTTACCTCAAGGTGCCTTCCATGTGAACACACGAGGGGGTACCATAAACTGCTATTTAAGAGCCCGTGCTTGTTAAATTTGATCAACACAAGTTATGATTCCCAAATGGAAAGAAGCTTCTGTCTCCTGGAGGAGACAATTTCCAGCAATTTAGCAGTTAGGATGTACTTCAGGGATTCTGTATGTATTTTGGGGTTTTTAGTTTCTGAGTTTAATTAAAGTTTTAGATTAATGGAGAATCACATGTGATACCAGCTGGTATTTCATGGGAATGTCTGTGCTTTGCCTCTGGGCTATCACTGCTACCCCAGCTTCACTGAAAGCTTTGCTTCTAATTGCACCAGCGCTTCACGTTTTGTTTCTGCAGTTGATTTAATGAAATGAGAAGAGCAAGTTTTGTTTGCCTGACTAAGCTCTCTTGGAGGCTTTGCAGAGATTATGCTGTCAAATTTTCCCAGGGTAATTTCTAGACATGGTGCAGTTTTTTTTTCTCCCTTTCTTTCCTCCTTCCCAGACTTCCCCCACAGCCACCTGCATTTTTTTTTTTTTAAATTTTATTTTTTTGATTCATCAAGGATATCAGAGCTGGAAAAGACAGGTGTCTACAATGCTGGCTGTCCTTCCACCAAACCAGCACTGCTCCCCGCCAGGCTCTGGGGTGGAAAAGGGAAAAATATGACAAAGGGGAGAGTTTCATCCCGCAGGGGACAAGAAGCAGAGTGTGAGACGCCACCAGTGATCACTTCGAGGAAAGGCTGTGGGTGCCCTGTGAGTGGCACAGCCTGAAACCACGGCAGGAGGGCTCCCAGTGACGGAGAAAACAACAGTGACAGAACAGGATCCGCTGAGCGTGGCTTCTGCCTGCTCAGTTAGTATGCAAAACACCTTGAGTGATAAAGAACAGCAGTAGTGGTTCATTAGGAGCACTTTGCATTTCGTTCTCCTTCTCAGGCTCTAAAAGTGCCGTATAAGCATGAATTGCAGAACAGGGCGCTCCCGCGGGATGGAGGGAAGCAGCATGGCCACAGATTGACAGGCTGGGATCAGTTTTTGGCTGCTGCCGTGGAAGGTGCAATCCCTGCCATCGGGGTAGGAGTGACACACAAGCAGCGCCCAGGAGCAGCGGTGCTGGTGGGACCCCAAACCCACCTGCAGGCAGACGACAGAGAAAAAACAGAGAAAAACCTATCCCCGGCACATTTCTTGAGTGGATTTCCAGCGGGTTCACGAGGGCAATGCTCTTGTCCCGGGGAACAGGTGTGTCCTGCAAAGGACACCCCAATAAAGCCGTCCCTCCCTCCCCGAAGTGTGGGTGATCCCCAGAGGCCGGTGGGGATGGAAGACCCGAAAACCACCAAGGGGCACCTGCTTGGGGCTTAATTACACTTCTTCTGTGAGAAAGGAAAACGGATAAAAGGCAAAAAACCTCCCAAACGCAGCACAAAACGGGGGGCGCCGGAGCTGGGCGGGATGCTGAGGACCGAGGGGGAAGCGGCCGGGAAGAAAAAATATTTATTAAAAAGAGCTTTTTTTAGGAAAAAGAAATAATAATAAAAGCCGAGCCGAAGGGAACCGAAGGGAGCCGAGCCGAGCCTCCCCATACCTGAGCGGGGCGCGGCGGAGGCGGAGCGGCGTTGCCTCCTCCTCCTCCTCCTCCTCCTCCTCCTTCTTCTCCTTCTCCTCCTCCTCCTGCCGCTGCCTCTCCCTTCGCTGCCCCTGCCCGCGCCCGGCCGGCTGCGGCGGGTGTAAAGGTCGGCGTGCCGGTGTGTCGGAGTGTCCGTGTGTCCGTGCGGCGGTCGGTCCGGCCGCCCGCCGCCCCCATGCCCCGCGCCTAGCGCCGCCCGCCCCGGCCATGTCCGCCGCGCAGCTCTACACCAAGGTGAGCGGGGAGGGGGCGCGGGGGGCTCTGCGGGTGCCTCTCCGTGTTCCGTCTGTGCTCCGGGGGGGCTGCTTCCCTGTCCTGGAGGGGCCCCGCAACTTTCCCGCACCCGCTGGGACGGCGGCCGCGGGTGCGCGGGGTGCGGAGAGAGCATCCCCGGCGTCCCCCCGCGGGTCCCGGTCCCCTCCCGGTCCCCGGGCGTTTCACCCACCCGGTTCTCTGCGCCGCTGGAGGGTGAACTTCGCCCGCGGGTCGCGGCGGTGGCGGCGTTGGCGTCGCCCTCCGTGCGCCCCGTCACCTGCGCGGCCAGGACACTCTCAGCCTCCCCAGATCCCCCTGGAATAATTCTTCCCTGCCGTGCTCCTAAACCGCGGGGCTGGAGGGGGAGGGAGGTGCAGTCTGGAATCACAGAGTGGCAGAGTAAGTGCCGTAACTCACCGAAACGCTTCCGCGGTGTCCGGTTTCCAGAGCCCTTTTTGTTCCACAACTCCTGGACGTGTTCCCTTGGCAGGGGTGCGATGGGACGCGCCCGCTTCCTCATGGCAGCCAGGGAAGGTGACATGGCTGGTGGCCTGGCTGGGCACCGCGCCCCGACGGGCCCGGCGCTTCCAAGAGGGAAGGTTTGCTCTTAAAAAGTGATCCTGACGGTAACTGGAGGCTCAGGTGCTCTTTTTCAAGCAGAGCCTGGGATCTGGACTAGAAAAATCACTGTTTCCACTCTGGTTTTAATTTTTTTTTTTTTAATTTATTTTGTGGCTGTGATACTTAGGTACTTAGGTGGCTGTGATACTTAGGTATTCCCAGCCTTGGCCAGCCCAGGCTGTGGATGCCTCCCACACAGTTCGGGGCTTTCCGCTCCTCTTCCCAGGGAGAGGCTTGTGTCCGGAGAGATCTTTGCCGACTGACTTGTCCCGATGAAAGCGCTCGTCGCAGGCAGGGCGGGATCCGCCTGGCGTGGAGCTGTCTCCGATGTGGAGAGAGCCCTCTCGCTGTGCTCTGCGCCTTCCCGGGGCTGCTCGGGAGTGCTGCGGGCAGCCGCGATCCGGGCACTGTGCTCTGTCCAAGCCGTCAATAACGCTGGGCTGGGGCTCATCGGGAGGGGCGCTTGGCTTCACAAAAGGTTTTGCTGTGTAAGAGTGTCAGCATCATCTGTTGTCCTAATGAGAATTTCAGTGGTTTGGATTCTTCCTGCGACCGTGGTCAGCTCATGGAGGTGCTGCCTGACTGGCACCAGGAATCACTTTCTGTCCCCCGGCTTAACTTTGCTGCAGATTTCTGCTTCTGTAACTCGTTTTGCCAACAGCTTTTTTTTTTTTTTTTTTTTTTTTTTTTTTTTTTTTTTTAATGTAATGTCGGGGGTTGCCACGTACCTTTTTCTTTGGCTGTTGCTATCAAAGGGGTGCAGGATGAATGGTGGATCTGGCGGCTCCTCCTCTGAGCCTGTGGGGACTGCAGAAGCCCTGCTGGACTGAGCTGGGCTGTCTGTGGGCAGGATGACCTCCATCCTTCTCAGGAGCACTTTAAAAGCAAAGTTTGGAAAATCCTTTTCCCTTGGAAAATCCGGAGAGGAGCAGAAGTAAAGCTGTGGCTAAACAGCTCTGAGGTGCTGACCACAGCAATCTCTTAGGATGAGTGAATGGATGTGATGGCAAGCATCCCTGGGGACGAGGGAGGCTGGCTCCCAGTGCTGTGTTATCCCTGTTGATGGGCTGATTAAATCAACCTGGTTAATTGATTTTTAACTTGATGAGCAGGTAGTTAACCTGTTTTTATGCTGCCTTGGTTTTTATATTCCTGTTGATGTGTTGAACAGGTGTAAGCTGCCTCCTGGGGCGTTGCTTGGGATCTTGTTGCTGTACAGGGACTTTCTGACGAGGAGTTGGTGGGGATTTGGTGGCAACCTGTGTGTGTTGTTAACTTTGTATTTATTTTTAATAACAACAAAGTTTCTCGGTGAGAGCAGGTGTTTCAGCAGCGGCCCTTCTGTCGTTGCCTGCCAGTTTTGCAGGAACATTCTAGGGACACAGCTGGCTTTTTAGGCGGTGGGGCCATGGGCTGGAGCCTGCATGGGTCGTCCGTGCAGCTGAGTCACGGTGAAATTTAGGACTGTCCCGCTGGGCCGTCTGCTGCATGGGGCCTCTGGGCCTTTGAAGCAGCAGGAAAAGTGTTTCCTGTGACTTTGAGAGTACAAGGAAAAGATCAAAGAAGGCTTAAACCCCACAACAAACCCGACAGCCTCGAGGTGCCGAGCCCGGTGGTGCTGGTGGCTGCGGAGGTCCCCGAGGCGAGGGGACGTGTTGGACTCTGGCTCTGGGAAGGTCCTGGAGCTCGCCTGCACGCCAGCTCTGTGCAGGAGGTGGCTGCCCAGGGGCACAGGTGAGGCCTCCCATGGCTCTCTGCAGGTGAGGCTGTCTGGGGGGAGCAGAGCAGGGGGAGGTGGATGATCCAGAGTCGGTACAGCTGTCTTGCTGAGAGCCTGCTGATCCCACGTGTGCTGTTGTGTTAGCACAGCCACGACTGCACCTTCCTCTGAGTCATTCCTCCTCCTGCTGGAGCCAGGATGAGAGAAACTGCTGAGGAGCCGCTTCTGAGCATCCAGGTGGGAATTCTCAGGTCTCCTTCCTGCTGAACTTGCAATGGGAGCTGGTATGTGTTGTGTGGAGGGCCCTTAGCTTCCGTGTGGTGCTTGCAGGAGGTTTTCTGGGACCTTGTGGGGACATGCAGTAGTTTTCTGGGTGTATAAATTTGTCACCATGTGATGAATTTGATGTGTTGGATTGGCCTGGGGAGCACTTAGGCAGGAATCCTGGGAACAGCAGCAGCTGTGAGCTTCTGCTGGAGGCTTCTCCATGGGATGCCTCGCTGTGCTCCTTCAAGATCAGGGCTGAGTGGTGTTTAATAGTCCCCATCATGCAGGATAATTAATAGCTCTGCCTAATTAGGAGCATGAGAGTAGTTCCAAAACTGCCCCAACCTTCGAGGATGTAGGACTCCACTTTGGTAAATAGTTATGGAGAGACCATTCTCCCTTCTCACTCCCACGGCTGTACCTGGGCACTCTGGGATTATCTGGCCGTGGGCTTTATTTGGTGGCAGAATCAAACAGGAGTTCAGTGCACGTCCCAGCAGAAAAGGAGCTCTGTGGCAGAGGATGCAGACCTGGTCCTGGAGCTGCTGGTACCAGCCTGTGCAAGAGGAATAGGGCAGGTAGTGGTATCAGGGATTCCAGCCTGCAAAAACCTGTTCCAGAGGGCGAGCTAGAAGAGCTCTGCCTAAGCTGTGCATTGCCCAACAAAGATCTTTCTAAGGCTGCTTGTGCTGGCCCTGCTCCCACCACGTCCCTGATGTGCCCAGCACTGCCCTGGCAAACTGGCTGCTGCTGGGCAGGGGAGTTTGTCAAATCCTCTTTACCTGCAGCAGGAGGCACAGGCAGCTCAGGAGCCCATGAGCCCAGGGCCAGCCTGGCCCTGCCATGGCATAACTGAGCCTGTGCAGGTGCCATTGTGTCCCTGCCATGGCATAACTGAGCCTGTGCCTGTGCCAGCCTGTCCCTGCCATGGCATAACGGGATGCTCTGTGCCCTGGGCTGGGCACTGGGCAGGAGGGATGGACGAGGACATCCCACAGAAGGTGCCATCATCATCAGCGGGGTTGATTTGCAGCACTAAACCAGAAATTAGAGTTGTTTGTATGGCTGACCTTTGTTATGGTGTAAGGTGAAGCTCTTCCTATGACAAAAACAACTGTAATTGCTTTGGCTTCTGATGTTCTGCTCTCTTAAAGGTGCTTCTTAAAATATGTTAATTGTCCTTGTAAGTATAGCCTCTGAACCTCATGCAAAATAGTGCTTCTGCCAGGCTAGAGAATAAACTGTGTCTTTCTGCTCCTGGGCTGTTGTGCAGCTCAAGATATGCTCTTCAGAAGGTTTGCAAGCTCTGGCTAAACAAGAAACCAGGGTATTTATTTCTCATATTAGTTTTTCCCTCTCGTTGTGCAAAGTGGCTGCTATTTGCCAAGTATTTTCTTGCAGACTATGGAACTTGATGCATTAAAAAAATCCTCCTCTAATGGCTAGTGTTGAGTATAGAAAACTCTCTGGTTTTCACTTAAAGTTGTATTAAATGAAATAGCTGGAATGAATCGGTGGTTTCTGACCCTGGGGAGAAACTTTTCAAAAGTGCCTAAATGCTGCCAGTGTGATCACACACTGATTGAGTCAATGAATTGGCATAAACCTTCTGGCATAAAACCTTCTGAAAACTATTTATCCTGCAAGGCTCGGGGAGGATTCATCCTTAGCGTGTGCCTGTGGGCTGGTTTGGGGCCGAGGAGCAGCTGTGAAGGAGAGAGAAGATTTTCTGTGGATTTTGTAGAACAAATTTCTGGGAATAAGTGTTGGGGACAGGGAGTGTTTGGGGTTCAGTCCTGCACATCCACGAGATGCTGCAGAGCTCCTGAGCTCCTGCTGCTGCCAGTGCAGCTCCTGCGAGGAAAAACAGGTTATAGCTGAAGGGGTTTTGTCTTTTTTTTTTTTTTTTCCTTCTTTATTTTAGATTATGAGAACATGTCTGGGTCATACCACAGAGGGCAGGGACAGCTTGGAGGCCACGCTGGGGTTTTTATTTAAGGATCTCACTGAAGGAGCCGGGTCCATCGGCATCCCCGGGCTCCTCCTGATCCTGCCTCATTATGAGCTGCAGTGGCAGAGAGAAAATCATTGAAATGTAAACTCTGGTTGCTCCAGCCAGCTCTCTGCAGCTTGGGACAGTGCCAAGGGCACGGCCAGCGCCGCAGCCGCTCGGGGCCCCCTCGGCTTCCCCGCGGTGGCACGGGGAGAGAAAGGCAGAGCCAAGCCTGGGGCTTAAATATCCTTCAGTCCACTGGGTCTGGGCCCTGAGTGGATCCAAGGGAGGTGAGAGATTGTGGCGTGGGGGGCATTTCCCTCCCTCGACGGGCAGGGTACGGCCGGAGTTCACCCCGTGCCCTCCTGGCACCGTGTGGGTGCACGTCCCACCGCGGGGCACGCTGCTCCAGGGGCTTTGTGCTGCAAAAATAACCCCATTTTCTTCTCTGTTTGTGCAATTTTTCATCTTGGTCATGCATTTAATAGCCCCTGTGCTTGGGTCAGACGAGAGCCTCTGAGCCAGGGTACACGGAGCTCGGTGCAGGTGCTGGGGCACAGCCCCAGGAATGGTTCCAGCAGGGTTAATTAGCTAGATCCCAGCTGTATGCCCTCTTGCTGGTTGGGATTAATCAGCCTCCTCTTCTAAAAAAAACTATTTTTGAGAATTCCTGCCCTGGTTCTGCTCCAAGGGTGTGAAACTCTGGTGTGGAAATGCCTGTGCATGCAAGCCCAAGTTGCAGAGATTTGCTGGGTTAACTCCAGGGTGCAGGATGGGAGCGGCAGCGGGCCTGAGACGGTGCTGTGCTGGTTCTTATGGGATTGGGTGGGATGAGTCCTTCCTGCCCTTTCCTGCCCTGAGGAAGGAGTTTATCCGAGGTTATTTGTTACAGGCAGCCTGGCTGCTGTTGAGGAATGTATTTACAGGGGAGGATTTTTGCTTTGTTGTTTTTTCTTGCTGCCAATTACCAGGCACAGAAAATAATGACCCTGCATGTGAATTTATGCATCTCTTCTGATGACCAAGAAAGAAGGCTGTGCGTGTTTGTGACTGTATTTTTAATACATATATGTTTAAACTTCTCAGTTTGCTGTAAAGCAGTGCAGTTCTAGATGTGGTGGACTTTTAATTTACACACCAATTAATCTGAAGGCCTGTCCAAAGCAGGAGTAATGAGCCCTTACTGTGGTAGCTGTCCTTCAGGGAATCCACAGGAGTAGCCCCACTTGAGCATGAGGGTGGACTTTGGACTTTCTGAGTTAGCCACGGGTGTAATAAATATGAGGTAATGCAGGTGAAACTCTGAGTTGGGTGTTTTTGTGTGGTGCTGTTGCCTGATCTTTGACCCTTCCTGCACACAGAGTCTGGTGGTTAAAGCAACATCAGAGTGAACTACAGTCCTGGTCAGGAAAATGACTGCTGATACTGCAGCGAAACCTCACACTGTGGCAGACACCTGAAATGTTTGCAGAACACTTTGGGGAAGAATTTGCTACTTATCAGAACTGGAAGGAGTTCCCTGCGAGCTTTCTGCGTCTCCAGCTGGTTGTAAAGCAGTTGCCCTCTTATGCCTCTTGCCTGCTCTAAGACACGTCTTGTGGGGTTGGGTTGGGTTTTGGCTTAGCCTGAACCTTCAAGTATGAGCAGGGACCTGTCCAGAGATGGTGGCAGGGCTGGGAAGGACCAGGCTTGTTGGGTGATGGGCTTCATGTGGCTTTCCTTGCGTGAACACTTTAATGTGTTGTCTCTGTCACGGTGAACTCATCAGTTATACCAATGAAGCTTTTGAGGGTTTGGTATTCCTGCTCTTTGCCTTTCCTGTGGTATCCAGAGGGTTTGGAGCATCCCTACAGGGAACAGCCTGCAGCCTGGAAATGTGACTCTTGCTCCAGCTGTGCTCTCCTTTTGTCCTTGGTTTGTCCGTGTCTGAAGTGTTCTCCAGCTGACTGAAACTGGGAATCACGGGAATGAGTTAAACACGTCCAAGCAGGGACTGTGGGACTGCAAGAGCTGTGAGCAGCACTGGTCTGTAAACCCTCACTGTGAGCAGTGTAAGCCCTTACTGGCAGGTGGTGGCTCCCAGCCCGTGGCACGGCGCAGGGTGCTGGGGTGGTGGTGCAGCTCCTCCAGCAGTGCGTGCTCTTCCACCATACTTTGCCATTTTTAACCGAGCCCCATCTGATTTTTCTTTTTTAGATTTCATTATTAATTTTCCCCTCCCTGAGCAGTTTTCTGCCTTTTAGTCCCCTGTGTTTGTCCCCGGGAAGCTGGTGGTGCTTCAGGCTCTGCTCTGGCAGCTCCAGCAGATCAGCAGCAGCACTGTGTCACCCCTCTGGCTGCCCTCCCCGGCTCTGTGTGGTGCAGGGCAGGTTGTAGGACACCCTCTTCATGTCCTCCTTAAGGTACAGCACTCACCTCCCTGTCTCCATGTTCCCACATGGGCACTGGGGTGGCTTGGCCTTCTCTGGGTGCTGCCATGGATCCTCAGAGGGAGATGTGTGCTGTGTCATGGAATCCCAGAATGGTTTGGGTTGGAAGAGACTTCAAGGATCATCTAGATTCATCCCCTGCCATGAGCAGGGACACCAGCCCAGGTGGCCCCAAGCCCTGCCAGCCTGGCCTTGGACACTTCCAGGGATGTGGGGGCAGCCACAGCTGCTCTGGGCAACCTTCACCTCTGGGAAACCTATGTCCATTCTGACTTCTGTATATTTCTCTTGGCTCTCATCCCCAAGTCTCCGTTCACCACGTGCTTCCAGCTCAGCTGTTCCTTGAGAACATCCTTTCCACACTTGGGGTTGACCAACCCTTTCAGACCTCAACCACCCTGAAGGAGCACGGGCAGCCCACGAAGGGCTGAGTTTCCCTTGGTGGCTCCACGCCTCGGTGGAGCACTTACACCCAGCTAATGCAAACCTTCACCCTTCCCGTGAGTCAGTGCCCAGGCTCCCTCCTGGAAGTGTCACAGCACGTGAGGTGCTGGTAGGATGTGCTAACCACCACTTACAGGGCTGCTGGATGTGTTGTGGGTGAATCACGGCCACTACTTAGCACAATAGCATGTTGCACCTCAGGGATGTGGCCCAGCGAGTCACTGCCCTTCAAAGGGAAAAAAGACCCTTGATGTATTTAAAGATGGCTTTTCAAAAGTTACGGGAATGTCTGGTTTCTTCTGGAAGCCCCACAGGGATGGTTTCAGGTGGCACAGGCAAACCTCCAGCTGCCAAAACAGGTTGGGTGTGAGCAAGCACCTGGGGCTGCTGACGTGTGTATTGGCAAATGAGCATTGAAAAGGGCTTTGAAGCAAAACAGAAATAAAAATATCTGATCCCTGTGCCTGCTGAGGAGCTGGTCCTTAGTGCTGCACCCCAGGCGAGCACGGGTGGTGTGAGCGTATCTCACGGCAGCCAGTGGATGCCAAGATGTTGAGATGATAGAAGTTGTAATTTTCAATCTAATTAAGCTGAGTAACTCCTTGTGGATTTATGCTGCATAATTACTGTGATCTCTGGGAAGCTGGGTGCCGTGGGTATTGCTGTTCTTTGCACAGAGAGCTGGTGCCCAGAGAGTGCCCTGGGCAAGGCATGGGGCTCCTTGAGGGACACTCCTGGTGGGGTGGGCATGGCAGGCTGGAGGTGGCTTTCACGTGGCAGCACTGGGTTGCTGTGGTCGTGGGTTGGTCCCACATCTGGTAGGACCACGTGTTCTGCTTTGGAGACAGGTTGGAGGAGAAGGTTCTGCTCCAGAGCCACACAGTTCTGGGTGGGAGGTGAACGTAGGAATACTGGTGTGGCTCCTGCCAGCCCTCCCACAGCTGTGGGGTGCCTGTTTGTTGCTTAGCTGATGCCTCTTTCCCTGCCATGGTCAGCGGTAAGAAATAAAACAATGAAAGGAATTGAAGATGAAGAGCCCCTCTCCAGAGCTTGGTCGGTGTCTCGTGTCCTTGTGCTGTCCCTTTGCTTTCCTGTCTCACCTGGCCTTGGAAGAAATCAATTCTCTGCTGGATTAGACTGTGAGCACCTGCACTGTCATCTTGTAAGTGATGGTGCCAACAAGGCACGTTTTAGCTGGAGCAAGACCTGTAACAGCACGGCAAAGCTCCCAGGGAAGGCAGGTCTGAGTGAGGTGTGGACACCTCAGCCGTGGGCTGGTGCAGAGCTGCCCTCAGGGGTGTCTGCAGGGCCTGCCCTGCTCCTCTGGACCGGGCTTTTCTCCCCGTGTCTCTCAGGGAGCAGAGGTGCCAGGGTGATGTGCCTGCCCTTGCCTCTCCTGCAGCACATATTTACAGCCCTGGCCAGAGATAAGCAGCTCGTATCTTGCTCCTGCAAGTAAACCCTGCAAGCACCAGGTTTGGAATCTGTTGCTCCCCCTTCCTTCTGCTTGTTTTCTCTTTCCTTCTGCTTTCCAAAGCCTTTGTTTTTGTTTGGATCCTGCCCCAGCAAGGAGACAAGCTGTTCCTCCCCGTGCAGAGTTGTGAGAGGAGTGCTGGTGCTTCGTCTCCCTTGTAGCAGGGGATGGAGGCAGAGCTGTTAAAGAAAACACTTCATTTAAAAACAAGCAAGAGGGAAGGAGGAAAGTCGAGCTGTCTTAAGTGTGCGGGTCTCAGTTCTGTAGAGCCCTGGTGCTGAGGGTTAAAGGGCTGATGCTTTGGGTGCACCCGGTGGCTGGGGCAGCTCTGGAATTCAGCCTCGGGGCAGCTGCTGCTGCCCGGCCCCTGCTCGGCAGAGCTGCTTTGAAGCCTCGTGTGCTCCTGCCGTGCCAAAATAAACTCGGAGCCGAGGCTGTCAGAGCTGATCTTCATCTCTCTGCACTTTGCCCTCCCCAGGGCTGTTTGGGTGTGCTCGCACCCCTGCGTTTCGGGGAGCCCTCCCACGCCTGGGGACTGTCCCCGTGGTGCCAGCTGGTCAGAGAAGTGCTGACCAGCTGGGAGCAACCTGAACCACCTGCTTGGCCATCAGGGTGGGCCTGAGTCATCCTTAGTAATAAAACCTGGCTGAATTTCCCATTCAGCACGCTGTGCTGGAAAAGGTGGGGATGGCTGAGGCTGCTCCAGGCTGAGTGGCGTGGCAGTCCCCAAAAACGAGCTGCAAGCAGGCTCTTCCTCACCAAGCACTGCTCTACCCAAAATAGAGGTTTGCATCCCAAAGTCCACCACCAGGCCTTTGAAACAGTGCTCTCACCCAAATGGAGCCTCCCTGGGGCCCCTCTTTTTTCTTTTTTAATATGGATTTCTGCACCACATGCTTTCTATCTTTGGATAAAAAGCCAGTTCTCAGAAACAGAATATTCTGTTTGTCAATGCCGAAAGGTCTGTAGGCTCTCTCCCTCTACCTCTTTTTAAAAATATTATTTTAATTCATTACTTTTTTTTTTTTTTTTTGACTGGAAAAGGTGCTGTCTCCCTGCCAGCCTTTGCTCTGGTGCAAAGTTTCAGCACTGGGAGGTCATGTGAGGTAAATCAGCAGAATACAAACCCTGCTGTTATTGACTAAACTTTGCCCGGATCTCACCTAATCGCCAACCTGACGCATTCAAGAGCTCCAGCTCTTTTCCTGTGAGGAGAGGGCTCAGCCCCAGATCAGTGCTGGAGCAGCCCTTGTCTCCCAGGATCCTTCCAGGGTCCTGGCATCCCTCTGCTTCAAAGGGTGGTATTTCTGAACCCTTTGGATATAACTCATGCCTGAGTGATTGCTTGCTTCCCAGTGATTAAATAGTATTTTCTTTTTCTGGAGTTGCAGTTTTACTGCTTTTTTGCCTTTATTTTTTTTTTTTTTCCCCTAGTCTGATAAGATTCTGCTGTAACTTCCAGTCATTTGAGAGGTGTTACCCAAATTTAGGCTGTCATTAGCTCCCAGCAGGATGGTTTTTGGAGTCCCTGTGCGAAGAGCAGGCTGGATGTTGTGGCTGATAGAAAATCTTCTGTGTGCACAAGTGCTTTAACTATGGGACCACTCAGCTCACAGCTACTGAGGTTTCATCCTCCTAGCAGCTCTGAAGGCAGTTTCTTGTCTCTCCACTTTCAGTACCAACGGCTGGATGTTTCCAAAGGAGAAACCTTCCAACAAAACGATTTAATTTTCCTCGGTAATATTTTGGGCACAATCTGCTGGCGACTCTTTTATCTGGCGTGCCATCTCTAGGCTTATAACCCTCTTTGATGTGGCTCATTCAGGGGAAAAATGGCATTACACACTACCTCAATCATTCAGATGTCAGAGAGGATATTGCATTTGACTAATCGGGGGAAATTTGGGAAGATTTAGTAATGCCAGGAGACATGACCCACTTCCAGTTAAACGCTTTTCAGACAATAGAGGTTGTGCTAAGTGGTGGGGGAGGGAGAAACACTCACAGAGTAGGAAAAAATTAATAGTTATTTATAATTTTAAATTTTATCGTGCTGACCCTTCCCTAGGTTCAGGATGGGCTTGCTTGCTTTTTCTGTTTCCTTCTTTTTCTGAGAAAAAGGTAATGCTGATACTAACTGGTTTTCAACAGCTGTGTGTTATCTGGAGGTGGCCAGCGGTGTGCTGTGGATACCTGTCACCTCTGGGATGTGGCTGAGGGTGTTGGGAGCTGTGGTCCAGCTGTGGGTGACCAGCGGTGGCTGGGGATGTGGAAAATGGTGTGGGAATTGATTTTGACTGTCCCAGCTCAGGAGGGTGCCCACCTGATGATGTGCATCTTAAGTGCATAAAGAAAATTAGTCCACAAAGTGAGATTTAAGTGTTTTTCTCGTGCTCCAAACCTTCAGTGTTGCTCATTCCTGATCCTACCAGTGTCTGGCCAAAACCAAACAGAAACTGCAGAGGTGCAGCTCTGTGATGTTGTAAAACTGCGAGATAGCCAAACCTAAGTTTGTAGTACATAAACTTTTACTTCAAAGGCAACAAAAGAGAACATTCTTTTAAGAGGCAACTCCATAATTTTTAGCGCTGCAAGTTCTGTCAAGCAGCTTGTGGCTGTTGCTTTGTGCAAGGTTTTATCTTTGCAGCCATGTGAGCTGAGCAAAAGCAACTTACTCTGCTCAAAGCTTATTAAACCCCTTATTAAAAATAGTTCTGTAATCCTTCTGGAGTATGGCAACAACACTCCTGTCTCAACTTCATACTGTAGCTAAATTCACGTTGTAGCAATTTGCAAGGTGCTGCTGAGATGCAGACACACAATATTGCAAGATCCTGGTGGGAATGTCCAACATGATGGAGCAATGCCAGAGCCCACCTGAAAATGGGAAGATGACCTGTGCTGCATGGGCAGCGTTTTGGGGCAAAAAGTCCACCCTAGGGATGTGCTGGAACTGCTGCTGGCTTCTGGAAGGGGGTCCAAGTCTTCAACCTTTGTTTTTGTTGTTTTCACAAACAGGCTTTGTGTCATCATTCAGGTCTAGGTGTTTTTTAATGCTCTGCTTTTGCCTGCAGCCAGGATTCCACTGTTCTCCTTCCACGGTATAAAATCCACTCTTGTTTTCTGAGCTGTTCCCCAAACGCTGTTCTTTGAAGAGCCACATTATAATATAACTTGAAGCTTAGAAAAAAGCTTCAGGTGTCTTTACTGAGCAAGCTAGCACCTTCCTTGGGTTAAAATCTTGCTTCTTCCGCCTTCAAGCTTCAGAGCCAGTAGGCTGACATTTTTTAGGTGCATCCCTGTTGATAAATGCTGCTTTTATGTGCAGTTACAGAGGTCACTGGAAGAGACGTAGCCCTGACACTTCTGTAGATAAATTAATTTCCTTTGCACACTCCTCTGGGTGTCGGAGTTGGTCCCTGGGGGCTCTGAGCTCCGAGTTGCCCCTGTGTCCCATGAGTGACTCCAGAGGAGTTTCTGCAGCATTGGCAGTGGGTGTGGGATGCCCAGAGCTCGTGTGACGTTTGGGTGGCTCTGGAGCCATGGGCAGGCTCGGGCTGGGCAGCAGGGTTGCCTCCCTGGTGCCTCCCTGCTCACTCTCACCTGCCTGGGAAGCAGCTGGAAAGCTGGGAGCAGCTAAAATGTACCTGGGATCTGGACAGACCTGTCCCGGTGTGAGGCTAAACCTCAATATAGTTAATTTGTCTGGGAAGGGAAAAGGCCAATTTCGAAGGACTTGGCTTCTCTCCTCCTGTTCACATAAAACAAATGTAATTTTTCAAGTCAGGGCAGAGCAAATGAGTGCAGATCTGAACCAGGGCTCGTATTTTGAAAGCTGAAGAGCTTTTGAAACACCCCAGCAGATGGAAGAGGCCCTGGCTGCATCTGCCTTACCCGCTTTAACCCCATAAACAGCACTGACCCTTGTCGCTTACAGGCTTTGTACATAATTTACGTCTGATTTGAGAGCTGGCTGCTCTGTTAACACACTTGTCCATGACTGATGCTTGGAGGAGTCTCCTGGGAGTTGCAGTGCCCATCCACAGGGCTTGTGTTCCATGGCTGGGATGCATTAAGGATGTTTAAGTCATTGGATGGAAGCAGGCCAGTTAAAAACGGAGACATGGCTTTTCCCACCCTTCATTTGCAGGCAGAGCTTAGGGAAAACTGAAGCCCCCAGCGAAGCCTGTGTGGGCTCTGTGCTCTGGCAGTAAACCAGCAGTGAGGGGGTGGGTGCTGTGTCCTTCATGCCACAAACCCCGGGCTGCTCTGCGTGTGGGTGTGGAAATACAGCAGTGGCCTTTGGCCGCTAAGCCAGCCGTGAATACTTGTGGGGTTGGAGTGACACCTGAGCTCTTGATGGGTCTCCTCAGGGGTTGTGTGTCCTTTCAACAGCCAAACGCTGCTGGTGCTGGGGTGATGTCCTGCAGCTGTGTCCCTTGCTGTCCCTCCCACCAGGCACGAGCCTGGCTGAGGCCTTCAGGTCTGTGGGGATGCCGTGAGCCCCCCGAGCTGCCCTTCATGGGGTCAGCAGCTGCTGAACTCTCTGCTTGTGGTCAGCATCCCTTCCACATGCTCACAAAACCCCCCCACTTCGGGGGATTTAAGCAGTTTCTGGGGATGCCTCTTGCATTTTATTCCTGCAGACTGAATGTAAGACACTGGGGATAAATTTACTGCGGCAATAAAACCCAGGTTAGGCGTGGTAATGATATTAACTGTGGCAGTCTGTCTCACTGCTGGAGCAGCCTCTACCCTTTTCTGCCTTGTGATGAGGAGAGATTTGTGGCTTATTTTTCCCCGTGTCAGTGCAAAATGAGATGTGGCTTTCTCCAGCACATGCAAATCCTGAAGGGAGTTCAGAAGTGTTGGAGGAGCGGGGAAATCCCAGCTCATGAGCTTTCCCAGACAGTATTCCTGGCTGGAAACAGGCTGTGGGGATGCTGAGGTTTGCTGGCTTCCTTTGAAACAAAGCCCAGGCCTTTGTCAGTGCTTTGCTGGTAGATGGACAGAGGGGAGACCTCTCTGAACAGGCTAAAATGCCTTTTGAGCAGGTTAAACTGCTTTCCTGTGAAAAGAGCTTTTGTGAAAACCAGTCCCTTGGGGTTCCTCCCTGGGACATCAGTGCTGGCAGTCAGGAGCTGGCTTTGTGGATGTGCTGTGCCCGTCGGTGGCAGCCGGGCTGTCCCCAGATCCTGCACTGCTGCAGCCCTCGGTGCTGTCTTTGCAGACCTGGCAAAGACCTGGGATGTGTCGTGTCTTGAACGAGGTGGCTTTTCTGAAATGCATCAGTCTGGAGCTCACATCCACAGTCCTACAGCTGGAAATGCCAGCAACTGAAGGAGCATGGAAATATGGGGCTTCTGCACACCCTCTGTGGGGAAATCCCAGAATCACAGAGGGGTTTGGGTGGGAAGGACCTTAAAGCTCATCCAGTGCCACCTCCTGCCATGGGCAGGGACACCTTCCACTGTCCCAGGCTGCTCCAAGCCCTGTCCAGCCTGGCCTGGGACACTGCCAGGGATCCAGGGGCAGCCCCAGCTGCTCTGGGCACCCTGTGCCAGGGCCTGCCCACCCTCCCAGCCAGCAATTCCTAATTCCCAATATCCCATCTGTCCCTGCCCTCTGGCAGTGGAAGCCATTGCCTGTGTCCTGTCCCTCCATCCTTGTCCCAGTCCCTCCCCATGATCAAATCCGTGATTGAAAGCACCAAGGAAAATCCGGTGGGAGGTGAGCACTGGGCTGAGCTGGGCCTGCCCTGTGGGGTCGCTTGGCATGTGGCTTTCCAGCCTGATGCAGGGGACATCCTGTTGCTGGAAGTGACCCCGATTTGCAAATACAACACAGGGAGGATGGGGAGAGGAGGGGAAAGCAAATATTTGCCTTTCTGCAGCTGAATCCATCTCGCTGATGCTCTGATAGATCCCGCTCCTCTCGCATTCGAGTCCCTGGTCTTCCCAGAGTATTTTTGTTCATACAGAGTGGGTCTTATCTCCACTGTAGCTGGGAATTTGGAGGCTGTGCTCTGACAGTGCCTTTAATAATGCCCTGATAAGGGCTTGCTGCCCCTGGCAGAGAGGAGGAAAGCCAGCCTTGCTGCCTTACCAGGGAGCAGCAAGCTGAGAGGTTCCACAGGGAGGAGGGAAACGTGGTGGCAAGGGCTGGTTTGGTATCTCTTGGTTATTAAGTTTGTGTGGCACCTCTGCACGATGACGGCGCCATGCCATGATCCAAACTGGGATTTTTTTTTTTTCTCCTTCTTAATAAGGCACCTAAGAGTACTCATTGGAAAGTTTGCAGCAGCCTCCAGTTTCACCCCAGTGTGGGATGGGAGGTAGAGCAGCTGTGAGGGGACGTGAGCTGCTTCACGTCTCTCTGCTTTTTGTAGATCACATCCCCTTTGGACAGGGTCTGAAATCCCTGGGGCACCCATGAGGGTGCATGGCCACTAACGCCTCTTCTGGTGCATTTGGATATTAGGGAGAATTCCTTCATGGAAAGGGCTGTGCAGCCCTGGCACAGCTGCCCAGGGCAGGGCTGCAGCCCCCATCCCTGCAGGGATTTCAGAGCCGTGTGGATGTGGCACTCGGGGACACGGATCAGTGCTGGCCTGGGCAGTGCTGGGAACGACTGGAGTTGATGGTGTGAGGGCTTTCCCAACCCAAGTGATTCTGGGGTTCTGTGATGTGGAGGTCCCGTGGCACAGGCCCGTCCTGGGGGGGATGCTCTGGGCTACCACGAGTGCACGTTGGCCCGTGGCAGTGACTGAGGCCACACGAGTTCAGCTGTCCCTGCCCAACCACTGACCCTTGCAGTCTGAGGAACTCAGCTACTGGGACTGAGTATTTTGTCAGGAAGGGCAGAAACCTTTGGTCTTGTACATTCTGAACTGGGAACTCTCAGCATGGCTGGCAAAAGCTTCGCTTGTACAACGAAATAAACTTGAATAATATAATGTTTATTCAGTTTAGTTTTTCCTTCTTCATTTTATTCATCTACCTAGCAAAGCATGAGGTCATCCCCTAGAGGAGAGAGAAAAGTGGCAGAGCAGTGTTTGGTAGTATTTCAGGTGGATTTGAGTTACTTTTTGGCCCTAATTTGAGTGAGCTCATGAGTTGCCTTCATGCTCTCTGAAACTGCTATAACTTCAAGATGTATTTTTATTTGTTTTGCTGCTTTTCTAGTTAATAATAAATGTTTTCCTCACCTTGGGTGGTAAGAGTAGGTGTAACTAAGCCTTGAAACGGGTTAGGTGCTTAAGCTGAGCTGATGGGACCCAATGGCCTCAAGGCAAGTGGAATCAGTTGCTGTGTGACCCTAACTCTGTGTCCTTCCCCAGGGAAGAGGCATCCCTTGGGTGGGAACTGAATTTCCTGGTGTTGGGGCAAAGCTCCTCGGGCCTGAGCCTGGGAATGTGTAGTGGGAGCAGAGATCTGGCAGCTGGGGTGTCCCTGTGGTGGTGGGAAGAGCCCGAGCTGAGACCTCCCTTGGTGGCAGCTCTGCAGCCCTGCCTGTGCCCAGAGGGAGCCTGTGACTGTTGGGGGAGTCAAGAAATGCTCCTGTGGCACAGGGAGGGATGTTCCTGTGAGTAAACACAGCTCCTCTTGGGATAGGGATGTCCTGCGTGCCCACCCAGGCGAGGCTTTGTTGTGGGAATGGGGAAGGCAGGAGCAGCACCCCATGGCTGAGATAGATTCTTTTGGGTTTTTTTTTATCTATTCTTGTTTTCTCTGTCTCTTTGGGTGCTTTGTTCTGTGGACTCTTCAGTGTTTCATGAGCGCTGTGTTTGATCTTCCTGGGAGTGTGTGTTTGTGTGCAGCTGGGGCAGCTGCCTGTCCAAAGGGAAGAGATGACCTTGGATTTGCCTAACTCTTCTGGGGATGTTGCCAGACCAGGGGAAAAAAAAAATCAAAATTCAAACCAGAAGGTGAAGGCTAGAAAAGATGCATTTCATGGCGGTGATTTTTGTTTTGTTTAGTTGGTTTTTTGTTTTTTGGGTTTTTTTTCCCCCCCTTTGTTTTTTGGTTGTTGTTGGTTTTTTGTTGTTTTGTTTTGGGGTTTTTTAAGTGGGTTTTTTAAGTGGGTGCCCTTCTTGCAACCATTTTCCCACTTGGGCAGTCGTCTGCATGTTGCTCCCCTTCCCTGAGCCCTTCCTGCAGAACACAAATGCTGCTTTGCTAAAGGCACCACCTCCCAAATCACCTTCTGAGATTCAAAATTCAGGGGTTGATAGAGATACTCTTTCCTGCATCCTTGTTTAAGCTTCTGTCTCCCCTACCCTTGTTGGAGGAGACTGGATGTGGGATTTAGGGGATGCTTTTCCATGGAGTTGCTGCGTGGTGTAAAGAAGGGGCTGCAGGACATTACTGTGGGAAGGTCTGGAGAGCCAAAACCTCAGTATTTCAGCTGGACACCTAAAACTGTGAGAGAATGAGAAGGAAAACAGCTGACTGTCCAGCCGTGTTGCACCTTGCATTTTATACATTAAAAAGAAAACCTCCTTTTGTCTGAGTTTCCTTGGAAGTGTGCTTTGAAACCAGTGTTATCTCAGCAATTGCAAAATCTTGCTGGTTTATTTCACTGGAGAGAAGAGACAGTCTGAACATTAACATGGAGTAACTCATGGTACGAGTGCTCATCTGAGGTCTGGTGTAAGGACATCCTGGGAGCAGCAGAGCTAGTACAAATCATATTCCCAAATACCTGGAAATTGCTGCAAGGAGATGAAAGAAATTTAGGAAGAAGTTCTTTCATGTGAGGGTGGGCAGGCCCTGGCACAGGGTGCCCAGAGCAGCTGGGGCTGTCCCTGGATCCCTGGCAGTGTCCCAGGCCAGGCTGGACAGGGCTTGGAGCAGCCTGGGACAGTGGAAGGAGTCCCTGCCCATGGCAGGGGTGGCACTGGGTCCCTTCCCACCCAAACCATTCTGTCATTGTATGAAAATGCAGGAGCAGTGGTTCCCTCCAGGAGACCTTTTCTGTGCCCTCCCATTCCTCAGCAGCTGGGAGTGTCTGAGTGCGTGTTCACTGCTTCAGTTACTTTAATTGAACATATTTATTCCAGCTTTGTGTCTTGATCACTGGGGCTGTTCTCCACGTGTCTAATGTCTCCTTTCTAACAGACCTTATTGCTGGAATTTTTTAATTACCTCTGGTAAACGTTGCTCATTTAAATCCCTGGTGATCAATTTGTTTTCCCTCAGTTGCTTGGCAGTGAAAAGGATGCAGAGGTGGCCCCGGGGGTCTTTCCAGCATGACCCCCTCACTGGAAAATGCTGAAAAACATCCTGTAACTTCAAGTCAAACCCCTTTGAATTAACTATGCCTGAGTGACGTTCCAAGAGGGGTTTTAATGCACGAGTTCTGGAGATGTGAGGGGTTACTGTGCAGGTTGATTAATCCAATTACTTCTTTTGAACAAGGTTAACAGTCCAGTCTGGTGGAGAGGTTGCACTGCAATTAACGGTGGATTTTGGTGCTGTTTGGCTACAGTGGTGCCCTGCGGGGAGGGTGGCTGAGCTCTGAAGTGGTGGGGGACGTGCTGTGGTACCCTGGATTTTGGGAGATGCTGGTGACACCCTGAATGCCACCAGTGTCACTGCAGTTACAGCCAAGGAGCACCCACTGCTTTAAACATTTCCAGTGGGAAGCCCTGCTGTCCTCTGGTTGCATCCCGGCACCCCAGAGGGAGGCAGGCTCCTCCCAGGACCATTTTCATCTGAAATCATGTAACATGGAGTGGTCGCTGCCCTGGGAAGTGAACGTGCTTGTGAATTTCCCTAAAGCATCACAAGGCTGTGTTACAGATAGAGGACTCTGAAAACCCAGGGTGAAAGGCCATTTTTTACTATTTAATTAAACCCAAAGGCTGTTTTTTAACTATTCATGACCAATCAGATGTAAATGGTGTATATTGAGCATGTTTTGGATCCAGCCGATGTTCACCAGGCAGTGGTGAACTCACATGGATTTCGGATGGAAAAGGGGACAGTGAAGGCAAGGTTACATCACATCACTGCTAGAGGTTTTGATTAATTGAGAATTACAGGAGAGAAGGGTAATTAATGCCAATCAAGAGGGATTTGCAGAAAGTAGCCCAGAAGGATTTCACTCTTGTGGTATGACAGGCTGTTTGGTGAAAGTCATGCTACGGAGACACTTGGCCTCTGCATGGAGTTTTTAGTTTGAAAAAGGCAAAATCTGAATCTGTAAAAACCCCAATAACCCTTACTTTAATTAAAAAAAATTGTCTGCATGGCTGAGCTGTGTGTGAAAGGCTCATCCTGGGTGAGGGATTTTTTGGTGATCCTGTGCAATGTGGGAATCTTTTAATCAATCACCTGCAAGGAGAGGTGAGGAGTCCTGGAGGAGCTGATTTGGCTGGGTAGTGCTGGGCTGTGGCCATGAGCACCCATGGGTGCTGGAGCCAGGGGAGGTGCTTGGGGAAGGGGTGCTGAGCCCTGCTCCAGGATGCTGATGCCCACAGCTCTTCCAGGGAGATCTGCCAGTGAAGTCAAGTTACCTGCATTGGCTTTACCACCAGATTTTTGTACTTCCCAGGGACTCCGCAGAGATTTTGGGGGCTTGCAGAGCATCCCTCTTTCTGGCAGGGGAGGGACAGTGGTGGTGAGCAAATGGGGAGCATGTGCAGGGCTGAGCCAGGCCTGACAGAAGAGAAGCTCAGTGCTTTCTGTGGGGCAGTGATCCCCTGCTCGATGGACCCCAGGGGCTGGGGAGGGGATTCTCAGCAGCACACTGGGTGCTGGCATCTCTTGGTGCTGCTCTGACCCTGGTGAACACTGGGTTTTGAAGGGCTTTGCAGGGTTTGGTGAATTCTGCCCTGGAGCACATGCTTTAAGTCCAGGCTTAGCCATGCAGAGGGAAGAGCCCTGCCTCGCACGCCATGTTTCATCAGGCTGCACCCAGCTCCCAGCCTTGGCAGTGCTGCTCCAGAGCCACCCAGGGTGAAGGGCTCCTGTGGTCAGCCTGATCCCGGGCTGGAGAGGGCTGCAGAGAGACCCCCGAGGGCTGCCAGCTCCAATTTACCCAGCCCAGCTCTGCCCTGGAGCATCTCGGGCTGCTCTGGGGTGTTTGTTACGGTGGTGCAGGTGACAGTGCACATCCCCTGTGGGTGGAGGCTTGCTGACCCGGGTTTTGGTTTCGTTGCTTTTTAAAGGATAGAGAAGCAGAGTGAAAACAAAAGTTGCTACGCTGCCCAGAGCAAATCATGGTGTCACAGCCCACGAGGCAGTCGCTCCCCAGCCCGGGAGGAGCTGCCTTTTTTTGCCCCAGATTAAGACCGGGTTGTTTATTTGCACTGTCCCAAAGCACCTGGGGCTTCACCTGCTCTTGCAGCATCTGCTGACTTACTGGAAGAGGAATTTTGTGGTGAGAGCAGGGCTGTGTGTGCACTCAAGACCTTGACGCTGAACTTGTCACTCTTAATTAAACCTGCAGTAACGAGCGACGCCGAGATGCCGCAGAAGAGGTGGCAGGGGAGATGTTGGGGATACATGAGTTGGCTGTTAGTTCCATGTAAGACCATTGATTAGTCTTGGAAATGGTCCTGAAAATCACAGCTAATTAGAGTAAAGCCTTCAAGGGTACCCCCAGTATTTCTATCTGGGTGTCAGGTCTTGCCTGCAGCCCCCCTGTGCTTGGTGCCCGTTTGCTCTCTGCCTTTGGTGACATGAGGTTGGTGCAGTGATGAACTGAAGCCTTTTAAATGCCCCTTCATTAGAAGTGCTTCTAATGAGCCAGTGGATAAACGCTGCAGATGCTGTTTGTCCAAGCAGTGCTCAGCTGCTGTGACACTTTATGCAAATCATCATCGGAGTTAATTTGGGCACGGGAATAAAACTCCGCAAGGAGAAATAGAGCAGATTTAGTGCTGGTGGGAGACTTGGAGCCATCCATCAGCGTGACAGCTCTTCAGGGGGAGAGGAGAATATCCCCGTGCCTCGAAGGCATCAGTGAAGCACATGGTTAGCTCAAATTCAGGGCTCCCTGCAGTGTTTGGGGATGGAGAGGTACTCCCCAAAATTTAGGAGCCCTGCCTTAAAGGAGGCGTTGTCCGAGTGTGCATTTGTGTGTTTTTCCAGGGTCCATCTCCACTAGCAAGAGGATGATAGAGAATAGGAGGAGTGGTGTAGATAATGCCCACCTTCCTTGGCTCTGCTGTTTGGTTTTGTACCTTTTTATCAGCCCTGGGAAACACTCAGTTTGCTTGTTCTCATGTTGAGGAATTAGAGATGCTCCTGCAGAGTGCCACTGTCTTTCCCTTTACATTTAACACCCTCAGCAGGTTAGCACTTTCATTCTGTAGCTCAAAATGACGTTTTGTGTGCCTTTTAAGAAGTAAAACACTATTATTTTTTTCCCTATCCCTACAGCATAATGCTGTTGCAGTGTGTATCCTCCACTCAGAGTTGAAATGGTGATTTGCCAGTCCTTTCGGTGTTTGTGGGGATTTAGGGTGAGAAAGAAGCTGATCTTCTGCTACTAGAGGTCCCTGTTTTGAGTGGATACCCTCTGGGCTCATGCTGGAGGTGCTGGATTTGTGTTTTCCCCCCCAGCATCGGGTACCGGCACTGGGCAGGGGAGAGATGCACAACCCTGGGACATCCCTGCCCGCCCTGTACCAAGCAGGGACACCCTCTGCCACCCCCTCCTGTCCTCTGTGAGGGTTTGCCAGCTGGTGGTACCTGGCAGCAGGCAGAGAAGCCAGACCAGGGCGAGACATAGGGGTCAGCAGGTCCCGGAGTCACAGCTTGGGGAGCCTGACCTAAATATGAGCTTTGCTTGTCTGTCGGGCAGGGGAGAAATTGCTCCTGGGATGAAAATCTCATTCAGAGGATGGGAAAGGGAGGATTATGGTTTGCCATCTGCCTCGATATTCAGTGTTGTAAATAATAATAAAAAAGGCAATGATCCTCAAGTCTCTTAATGGAGATATTTTGCCCGGCTGCTGGAGCACCTCGCCGGTGCCTTGCTGCGTCATGGGCAAAGCAGATTTTTTCTCCTGAGTCACTGCCAAGTGGGGCAGAGGGGACCTTTAAGGCTGCAGGGCATCCAGGAGAGCCATGGAGCTGGTCCCTTTCCTTGTCCCCCTCCTGCCAGCACGCATCCAGTGGCTCTTCCCAGCACCCACAGGCGCAGTTGGTTTGCGAACACAAACGCATTCAGCACAGCAGAGGAACCCCTTCAATAACCACCTGTAACTCGTGGCAAACATGGGACCCTGCTGCTCTGGGCACAGTGGCAGTGCGTGGGCCAAACCAGCTGTGCTGCTGACCCCAGCGCAGCCCAGGTCTGTATTAATACAATTAATGAAGAGAAGTTTGATCTAGCACAGAGGCTGAGAGAGAAGCTGTGGACGTCCAGACAGGGGCTGCAAGTAAAGTCCTCTGTTTTTTGGTTTTTTTAATTAATTCTGCATGAGCCTCTTTAAATTATCTCGGGGGAGTGATCTTCGACACTAGTTTAAAAAGGAAAATAGGGAACAGAAAAATAACACCCCGAGTGTGTGATATGGCCACTTTTAATTCCAAGTACAGCTTGTACTTTCCTCTTACTTGAGAAGAGCACACTTTGGGAAAGCTTCAGTTTTAGTAATAGATAGCTTGTGGGTGAGAGCTGGAAGGTGGTTATTGGTCTGTTTGAGTGTAAGCTGTTTAACCACTTACATGCTGTGTGTGCAAATATAAATATTCTGGGGAAGCCAGGGCTGACATTTGTGCTGGCTTTTCTTTTGTGTGTATTTTTTGTCCTCTTCGAAAGCACCCAGCAATACTGGGCACTGAACAATATAGAATGAGGTTAGCAATAAGCTAACTCCCACTGCAACGGGAGCAAAGTAGAAGTGTGCTTGCTCTACAGAGAAAAAATATACAGAGATTTGTCCCAATTTCCGCCTTGTTCTAGTTAACATTTGTGTGTTCACCTTTAATTTTTTTTAAAAATCACAGTTTCTGTTCTCAGAAAGTCCTTCCATAAGATTTTCTTAACCTGTGTGGAAGAACCTTTGTCATGACACACTGTGTCTTCACCTCTGTTACTGAACTCCTAATGGTGAGGTGGTTGTTGCTATTTTATTGCCAGTATTCTGGGTTTTCTGCTGTGCCCTCCCTCTATCTGCAGTTTGTTGGAAGGATGCCCCTGGAGAAATGCTCTTGACCCAGGAGCAATGAAAACTTCCCGGGGACAGCTGTGAGTGTTGGCATTCCTGAAATAACTCAGGGGATTAAAACCCAGTAATAATAAAGATGGATTTGCTGATGTCCAGCTTGCCATGAAGACTTGCAACGGCCAAAAGGCCCAGACGAAGCTGAGATCGCTAGTTTTTAATATTTTTTTACTTAATGGAAGATCATACAATTTTCTTAATGTAATGAAAATGATGCTCTGTCCATGGAGTTGTAACTCCTTGCCTGCAGACCTGCATCTCCTCTCGCTGAGATGGAGCACATTGCCCAGAGCTTGCTGTGAGTGCCTTTGGCCAGCACTGAGGGCTTTGAAACAGTAAAGCAAGACCTGCCTCTTCTAATTTAATGTTGGTTTTAATCTGCATCCGCAGCGGCAGCCTGCTAAAATCTAAATCAAATCAGGAGGTGGGGATTGAATTTATTAAGCTTCTGCTTAAGCTGTGTGGAATAATGCAAGAGGCAGTGAGAGCACTGAATGGCTTTAGTTTTACTGGGGATCTGGTTAAAAAAAATCACAAAGTAAACCAGATTTAAAAAAAAAATTTTTTTTTTTAGAGGCTGAACATGTCGAGCTATTTCTAGTTAAATATAGTTTAAAGGCATCCTCAAGGACTGAAGGAATCTTTTTCTCAAAAAAAAAAAAAAAAAAAAAAGAGGAAATGTTTGGAAACCCTGGAGTGTCTGGAGGCTGAGTGGTTTGCCCAGGGTTGTTTCTCCTGAGCCCAAAGTCAAGTGAATCCTTCATTCCCAGTGCTCTGAGATGGGCCCGTGTGCCCTCTCCCTTATAACGAGCTCCTCCAGAAGATCAAGAGGCAGTAAAAGCTCTCAGGAAGCCCAGACAAGGCTCGTGGAGTGGTAAAATGATGCTGGAAGTATGATTATGGAAGCAGGAGCTCACAGGGGTGCTGTCCCCGTGCCTGGGTGGGCCCCTGCCAGTGCCCTGGTTTTGGTGACACGGTGACTCTCACCCGAGTGGGTTCATTTGTGAAAAAGAGGAGGTGTGAGGCTGTTTTGGGGGAGCAGGTTGCAGAGGTCAGAGGCAGGGAATGCTGGGGGGGTGAGCTCAGCGTGACCCCACCGAGGGCTGCCCCCAAGCCTCGTCAGGTTCTAATTAAAGCTGGCCTTGTAAAGATGCACCAGTGACAAAATGCTGCTATTGCAGCGCTGTGTGGTTGACATATCTGGGATTTATGGGCGAAAGGGAGGGCTGGGGTGGGGGTTTGTGTAGCAGCCTGCCCTGCCGGGGGGGCAGCAGGGAGGGGAGGATGGTGGGGAAGCACCACAGAATGAGTGGTGTTTGCCCTTTTGGAAGTGTGCATGTGCACACACAGGAGGACAGCATTAGAGATGCCTGGGGAGGTGCATTCACAGCAGCCTGTGCTGACAGCCCCTGGCTCTGCAGCACGATGGGCAGCACTCGGTGTGGGGACTGCTTGACCACACCTGGGGTCTGCCAGCCAGGGTTGTCCCCAGGGCTCCTGGGGCCTTGCAAACATGTCTGTCCTGCGTGGTGCTGTCTGTCCTGCGTGGCTCCTTGCACGTGTTTATGTGTGTGTGCATGAAGCCTGGGAAAATCAGTTTTATTACTATTATTAAAAATCTGTGGTGGTATGGTCAGGGTGGCTGGTGGGACATGGAGCCTCCCACCACCAGGCTGTGGGCAGTGGGTGCTGAGAGCTGTCACCCTTCGGAGCCTCCTGTCACAGCTGGGTGGCTCCTGGCCGTGGCTGGGGAGGGATTGCTGAGGGTGGCCCATGGGACCTCTTGCTGCTGCTGGAGCTGTACCCAGATTTCACCTACAAAGCATCCACAGGCACCCCATTTCAGGGGTCAGTGTGTCCCTGTCTGCAGCTGCCTGTCCAGGCAGGCCCAGGGCTCAGCCCAGCCAGGTGGAAAATTGGCAAGGTTGCCAAGACCAGCAACACCTTGTGTTTGAAGCTGCCCTGAGCTGGGTACATCCTGATCCTTGGCTGCTTTGGGCACTTCTAGAGTGTGTCTGAGTCTCACTTTTTGCCAGCAGAGAGCTGGCACTGGATGAATCCACAGTGGCAGGGGTCCCAGCCAGCCCCTTCTCCACTGCAGCCTCCCTTCTTTGTGGCAGGGAGAGCACTAGAAGGCTCGTGAGGTGCTAGAGCTGGTGTGCTGAGAAAATTCAAGTTTTCATATCTTTTCCCCCACTCCCTGGTCAAACTGTTGTTCTGGGAATATGATTGTGTGGCTCCATTAACATCTAAAGGTTCCTGCTGCTGTAGCTATTGAGCAGCCCTAAAAATAATTACGTGTGATAACGTATAAAAATCTATTGCTTTTCAGCTGCAAAGTGGCCTGTCAGGTGGTGGCTGCTGCTGTGTTAACTCATTGGTTGCTAGAAAATATTACTTGGACATTGTGTGTGGTTTGGTTACAAATAAAAGCCAAAACCACCTTTGGGGCTCTGGTGCTGCTGTCACCTGGATTTGCTGGGATTTCCCCCAGCTCCCTGTGTTTTGAGTAGGAATAAGATTATACAGCTCTCATTTCAACCAACAGGAAGAACAGAGGGGAGAGGTGCCCCAAAAGGCCAGTAAATCAGTGGTTATTGGAGGGATCCTGTTGGCTGTGTAGGCTGGATGAGTCCAGCACCAGCCTGGCTCCCTGACTCCCACAGCCAAATCCCTCATGGGCACTTGGGCTGGGCTGCACAGGTCCGCCTTGGGGCTTCCCCCTCGGTGGCCCTAACTTTGTAGATGCAAAAAAAAAAAAAAAAAAAAAGGGTTAAATTTGACCTAATTCATTAATTCATTTAAATCTAAGCGTGTTCCTGGAGCCTGTTTGTGTGTTCACCTCCAGCTGAAGGAGTTGGCTTTGGTGTTGTCATTTGCCTGCCTCAGTCCGTGGATGTGGGTTTGGGTCAGGGCTTGCTCTGGGGGCACCAAACTGCCTTGTTTGGAGCAAAATAAACACACTTTGGTATGGGGTCTGCTGGGGGTGAATGGTGTTATTTGATAAAAGCCTTCTGGAAGGCTGTATTTTTTTTCCCAGGGAAATTAAATTCCACATTTACCTTGAGACTTTACCCTGCTTCGTTAGATTGGTAACAAGCCAGTGTAAACCTTGTCCAGGAGAAAATCAGACTGAAAAATTAGACTTCTGGTTTGTAATTTACCCCAAGAACTAAAACTGGATTTATTTTTTCTTTTACTAAAATAAATGGTTTAGCTGCATTGGCTTTACGATGAGTGTGAGGCTGTATTAATGGAGAATTAATTTATTTCTCATTTAATTTCCTGAGGTTTCGTTGTGTTTAAACTTTTTATTTCTTTTCCTTTTCATGTCTCCAGTACACTAGGGTTTGGATTCCTGACCCTGATGAAGTTTGGAGATCGGCAGAAATTATCAAGGATTACAAAGAGGGAGATAAAAGCCTCCAGCTGAAACTTGAAGATGAAACTGTAAGCTTTTGAATGTCATTATTCTTTTTTAGTAATTTAAAGCTTCGAATTAATGTGTGAAGAAGCCTGAGCCATTTCATAGTTTCTGTGAAGTGGTTTAAAATGTGTTTTATTGCCTTAACACTTCCAGCTTTTCCCTGCCTGCTCCCTCCCTAGACACTTGCGTTACAGTAGGCTGCAAGAAAACCCCTTGACCTCCATCATCTCTTTTCATCTCCTGGCTAACTTGTAATAGTGTGTGATATCAGGCTGTATTTTTTTTTAATAGCAGCAGTATGTCAGAAATGCCAGTTTGTGCTTTTTGCTGCCGATCAAGCTGTGGAGAGCACGGCTGGTGGCATCCACTCAACCTCGGGTACTGATGGAAAACCCACACACGGCTCAGAGGTGACTGCTGTGCAACAGCTTTCCCCACGCCTTAGTTTTTCTCTCTGAGTATAATCTTACGTAAACCCCATTTTTCCTCTGCTTTATTTTTAAATAAGAAAATCTTTTAAAAGAGAGAAACACAAAACTCATTTAAATGTAGACGTCTTCTAGCAAGCGCTGGTTCCAAATGCACAAAGAGCCCAGGCTGTGGCGTGTGTGCAGCCAGCAATTAATCATCCCCAGGGCAGGACAGAGGCTGGGGAGGAGCAGATGCTCCCTGTTCAGCACAAAAACCTGGTGGAGTGGGACGTTGGGTGACAGCAGGGAATTGCAGATGAAGTTACCCACGGCATTTGCATCAGCTGCAAATTCAGTTTATGGGAAGGGAGCAGCCGTGCTGTGTACCCACCATGAGCTGCCTGGTGTAGCAGGAAGAATAAATACATTTTTCTTGAAGAATTTCACCCAAACCATCTTTCTTCATTGAGCAGGTGGGGTTTCCTGAGCTGTGTAGAGTGTGATATGCTCTGTTGCCTAGAAGAGTTAGTAGAGACCACCCACTACAAATTCCCATGTTCTGAGCAGGGCGAGTAATTCCCATCCCCTCCAAGCCAGACATTTCCACCCTGTGGGGAGCATTTTCACCATTTTGCCTGATGGGAGGATGGAGAAGAGGAATGGGCTGTGGCTGATTAGGCAGTTTGTCAAAACAGTTTTTCTTTCGGAGCAGCTCAAGCACGGGCTGTTGGCAGTGTGTGAGTGTGCCACACTGAGAGTTTGCAGAGGATGTTGTTGATGTTTGGATCTGCACCCAGTGCTTGGTGCTGTTGCTTCTCCCTGGCTCGGCCTCAGCTGCTTCTGTTGTCCTGCCCAGCTTGCTCTTCCAGCATAGGGCAGCTTTCTGGGGAGGAAGAAGGATGGAGGATGCTTGATGCCTTTTTTACCTTCCACAGTGATAAATCCAGATGAGGAGATGCACAGATGGCACCCTCCAATCCCTTGGAAGCACCAGGCATAGAATCATCATTTTATTGTGGAATGGTTTGAGTTGGAAAGACCTTAAAGTTCATCCCATTCCACCCCCTGCCATGGGCAGGGACACCTTCCACTATCCCCAGGCTGCTCCAAGCCCTGTCCAGCCTGTCCTTGGACACCCCTGGGATCCAGGGGCAGCCCCAGCTGCTCTGGGCACCCTGTGCCAGGGCCTGCCCACCCTCCCAGCCAGCAATTCCTAATTCCCAATATCCCATCTGTCCCTGCCCTCTGGCAGTGGAAGCCATTGCCTGTGTCCTGTCCCTGCAGGCCTTGTCCCCAGTCCCTCTGCAGCTCTCCTGGAGCCCCTTTAGGCCCTGCCAGGGGCTCGGAGCTCTCCCTGGAGCCTTCTCTTGTGCAGGTGAGCAGCCCCAGCTCTCCCAGGCTGCCTCCAGAGCAGAGGGGCTCCAGCCCTGGCAGCATCTCCGTGGCCTCCTCTGCACTGGCTCCAGCAGCTCCACGTCCTTGTGCTGCTGGAGCCAGGGCTGGACACTGATGAGTGCCTGGGTGCCCATCTCATCCACAGGAGCTTCTTTCTTCCACTTGTGCTCAGGCTGCCAAAGTAGTGAGTGCTACAACCCCCATCCTCCCTTCCTGGTTGAGATTCCTGCAGTTTTAGTACTTGGGCAGGGATTTTTCTTTTCCTCTTTAATGTGGATATTTCCCTGGAAACTAAAGGGGCTGAGGAGTCCTGCAAGGTCTGGTTCTTTTGTTCAGCTGAGTTCAGGATCAGCAAAATTTAAGTACAAGGAGATGAAAGGATTACCAGGTGCTGTATAGGTAGTAGCTTCATAAGCATGTCACAGTCATAGTGAGACACAGAACATCTCATTTTGGGGTTGTGCAAGAGACCCAGGGTGTCTGGGAGTGCCCTGTTTGATGCTTTCCTGTATGAAGTCCTGCCTCGATCCGTGCCGTGTTGGACTGAAAGGTTCCAGCAAAGGGGAGCCACTTGTGTGTGTCAGGTTGGAGATACCCAGCACAGGTATCCTCAGGGCATTCAAAGCTGTAGAAAGCCTTTTGTTCCTGACAGCCAACATGCATTACCCAGCTGTTCAGTGCTCCCTTTTGTCCCTGTGCTTTAAGTGAATCTTCGAGGGGCTTTGTGGTTTCTGGCTCTGCTCTCTGTGCAGGAGTACTCCCTCTGAATGAAGGGCTGACTTTTAAATATCACAAGGCATCCTTGGTGTGTTTGCCATTAAGATGTGAGACCGAGCGCAAACTCTTGGAAATTGGCATTGACAACGTGGAATTGGAGGATAAAATGAGCCTGAGATTGTCAGACATGCTGAGAGAGCCTGTCCCTGTGCACTTGGGCCAGCTTTCCTTGTGCTGTTTGCACAGGCAGTGGTCCAGTGCAGTGACAGTGGCTTTGCTTGGAAACTGGGGTTCCTCCCTTCTGATGGGAGCTGAGCATCAGGCCTCCTTTCTGAGGCACCCTGTGGGAAGCAGCATCACTGGCAATTTTTTTCCCCTCCTCTGTAAAGAAAAAAAATACAGTTTTTCTTTAGTTGATGGCTCTGTTGCTCATTTGGGGATGAGTCAAAAATAGCATAAGGTTGCCCATATGCCAACTTCAGCAGTGTAACCTGGCTCCTCAGACACTTCAGCAGCAAGGACTCTGTGCTCCTCCATGTCCTCTCTGCCTCAAGAGTGCCAGGTTTCAGGTATAAAAGTAACTTGAATTAAAAGCTGAGAAATCTCTCTGCTGGTAACAACATGGTCTAGTTTGGAATGAGGTTGCTTTTCCGAGGGCAGGAAGATCCTTAGATCAGATGAAGCTGTGGGTTTCTGTACGCTGCCTGTCACTGCTCAGAGCTGGCTAAAGGCTGTTTGTCCCAAGGCTGGCCTGAAAATCACTCAGCTATGGCCAGGTTGGTGCTTGTGGACCGTCAGTGTCCACCAGGACCATGCGATGGTCAGCTCAAAGCCATTACCAGAGGGGTGACCTGGCAGTCTGTCATCCAAGTCCCTATAGCATTTATCATCAAGGGGCTTTTAATTTAATTTAGAGCAGGGCATGGAAGTATTTTACACTAGCAGGAGTTATGCCTGGAAAAGTTACGAGCCATTAAAGGAGCTGTTGGTTTTATTTTTGTGTCGCTGTGCTCCTCGTGTGTCTCCTCAGCTCTACGAATATCCCATCGACCTGCAAGGGAAGGAGCTGCCCTTCCTACGCAATCCAGACATCCTGGTGGGGCAGAATGACCTGACAGCCCTGAGCTACCTGCACGAGCCTGCGGTCCTGCACAACCTCAAAGTCAGGTTCCTCGAGTCCAACCACATCTACACCTACTGTGGTGAGTGTCCAGACCACACGTTCAGCTCCTGAAAGGCTGTGGGGCCACAGAGAAACCCCTTGGGACCATAAACCAGAGGCTGCAGTGTGAGGGGCGGGTGGGTTTAGGGTGCAGTGTGAGGCATGAGTGTGTGTCAACAGGATATAAAACCAGAGGTGGTTTTTGAGGGCTGGTGTACTGTGAACTCGCTGAGCTCATGGTCCACCTGCTCTTGGTGGGAACACCTTGTCAGATGAGTTTGAGGCCAGCCTTGCATGTGCTTGGCAGCCCCCCAAAAGGGAGAAAGTAGGACTTAAAAACCAATGAACAGCAGCATGCCAGACAGAGTGATCCTAGTGACAAATGTCCATAGCAGGTTTTCCTCCAGAAAAAATGCGAAAAACCTTCCAGCACTGCCATTTCCTTCATTTTCTTCATGGCTTTGGGAATTATATAGCTCTCAAATTCAGAGCAGGAGAGGGCTGGTGTGAACTTGGGTTTGTGATTTTTGGGGAGAGTGCCTTGCCAAAGCTATTCAGGACAGCAGTTACCTGTGGATGGACAGCAAAAAGTTGCAACTTGAAAAATTAAGAAGAAAGGAAAGAAGGCAATTCTTAGAATCCCAGACTTGTTTGGGTTGGAAGGGGGTTTAAGGATCATCCCATTCCACCCCCTGCCATGGGCAGGGACACCTTCCACTGTCCCAGGTTGCTCCAAGGCCTGTCCAGCCTGGCCTTGGACACTTCCAGGGATCCAGGGGCAGCCCCAGCTGCTCTGGGCACCCTGTGCCAGGGCCTGCCCACCCTCCCAGCCAGCAATTTCTAATTCCCAATATCCCATCTGTCCCTGCCCTCTGGCAGGGGGAAGCCATTGCCTGTGTGCTGTTAAAGCTGGTGTGTACAGCTGTGGCTGTGTTGCAGTTTGGGGTTGCAGAGGAAATGCTTGGCAGGAGGAGATGACTTTTTAAAACAGAGCCCTGGAAATACGTAGCCTCTGTGGCTCTTATTAATGTTAACTTTCAGTATTTAATGATGTATAGTGTTGGATTACTGGCATAACTTGCAGCCTTTTGCAGCTGCACATGTGTCTTCAGTCAACCACAGGCCTGCTCTCACCCAAAATCAGTGAGGTTTCGTGAGGGCAGCTTCTCAGGAGGGTTCATGATCATCTTGAGCACAGCATTAATGGAGATACAGGCGTTTGGGCTGTGTAGGTTTAGTTGCAAAGCTCTGCCTGGCTGCAGAATACCTCGTGCTTTGGTTATAACGTGGTTGAGAAGGGCAGGAAGGTGCTTGTCTGAAGTGAGGAGAGCCCTTCAGCTTGGTTTGCATCGTGGTTTTGGTGAGTAAGGGAAAACTGGCGGGTGACCTGAGCAGAACCGGGAAGCAAACAGGCAGGAGCAGGGCTTGGGGAGGTGAAGCAGCTGGGTCAATGTCCTGCAGGGGCAGGTGGTGTGACAGTCACTGACCTTTGCCTTTCCTGGCGGGCTGTCACACTCCAGGTGTTTGCTGCAAGCTGAGAGTTCCTGTGCTCCTGTAATTGGAGTGTGCCCGAGCCCTGAACCGGCCGGGCTGGGAGCACAACACTGGCCCCACAGCCAGCTGCTCCTGGAGCTCCTTGCAGGGACAGCTGAGACCTGCCCGACCTGAAACTCCTCAGAGGTGGAGCTGTTTTTGCAGAGCAGCTCCCTGGAGCCCACGGGGAGCACCACGTGTGGCTTGGCTTCTCATTAGCTCCCAGCTCAGTGCCTCCTCTGGCGTGCCCAGAGCTGGAGAGGAGGCAGACATTAAAGCCTCAGAGCAGGCTCTGGCATTCCTTTCCTGTGATTTATGTATTTCAGTTTGATTTGGGTACATTCTTTGTTAGGAGTTTTTACTTGCAAGTCAAACCAGGGGAAAACCCGGGATGTTTGTTTGGGTCTAGCAGAGCTTTGGTTGCACAGGAATTGCTTTTCTGTAGTGCTGGCTCAGGCTGTGTTGATCTCTCCTTGTCCCTCCTGCAAAGTCTGTCTTCACACAATGGAGATTATTGTGTATTTTTGCTCTTCTCACCAGTTTTGTGCATCTCCTTTGTAGCTGTACAGGGGCTTACTGCCTTGCTACTGAAGGGGATGCTGAGATAAGAATTACGAGCCCTTCCCCATTCACTACTCACCTTTCTTTGTTAACTCTCAATCCTTGTATTTTAAAAATCTTACTGAAGCAACTAACAACAAGCCCTGAAAACCCTGAAATACCAACTCCCTGCTTGGTTTGTGACATACCTGCCTGTCTGTCTGCCCTCAGGTATCGTGCTGGTGGCCATCAACCCCTATGAGCAGCTGCCAATCTACGAGCAGGATGTCATCTACGCCTACAGTGGCCAGAATATGGGGGACATGGACCCCCACATCTTTGCTGTGGCCGAGGAGGCCTACAAGCAGATGGCCAGGTCAGTGGGGGCCCAGCCACGGGGGTTTGGGTTGAAAGTGGGCAAAGATGCCATTAAATGCTCCGGATGCTCAGTGAAAGCAAAGTTGTGAAAGAGAGTGTGCTGGAGGTCAGGTATTTCTAATTAATGCTGGCTAATGACTTCATCCTGGTATTGCACCCACTGCTGGGCTGATGGGGATCCCTGTGGTCCTCAGGAACTCGGAGGTTCTGCAGGGGATCCTTCTCTTGTTGCTTCTTGGATGAGTTTCCTGGAAGAAATTCAAACTACTCTGCAAATGTCATGTTTAATAGCTTAGAGGAAACCACATTTCAGATAATTTGGTGAGATAATCAAACTATATCCAGAAGCTAATGTTAGTTGTTGTTTTATGGAGACATTGTGATTTTGAGTTAGGTGATGACTGGCAGATACTTAAGAGATATTTAGGGATCCCTCAAAGCAGTGTCTTCACCAGATGGATATGGTGAGTTTTACTTTATTCCTGTGCTTGTTGTGGTGCTGGGGACAAATGTAGGATTTTGTTCTTAACAAATAAGTCATGATCCAAAAGAGAATTGGAGAGGAAACTGAAAATTGTTGTACCAGGGATCATTTTATTATAGTTGTCAAGACTCACACAGTGTGTTTATGTTTGCTTGTGGATTAGCTGAGATTTTTGTACAGCCCTGGCTTTTAATAGCAAGAGTAAGCACTGAACCATTTTCCAAGGTTCTTTCTTTCTGCTCTGTCTGGGTTTTAGTGGTGAGTTAGGATGCATTTCTAATAAAAACGAGCCAGAGTTCAATCCAGAAGAGCACCTGGAGGAGCACTGCCGTGGCCAGAGATTGGATGGATTGTACCCAAGCTGAGTCCAGCCTGCAGTTCACTGCTGCAAGTGCTTGTGCTCTGGGCAAAACCACTTGGAGAAGAGTTCAGGAATTTGTGGAGCTGCCTGTAGAAAGTGGAAGGCTTAGTAATTTGTCCTTGTGTCATTCCAGACTGAGCAGCAAGCTGCATGGTTCTTTTTAGAAGGTACAAGAGTTTTGCTGACCAGTGTGGACAAGACCTGTGGGTTTTCCAGGGCAAATATCTAAAGTATAAGGCAGCAACTTGCTTTTCTGCTGAAGTTTGTGCTAGGGAAGGCGCACAGTACTCCCACATCCTTGAGTAATTTTGCAGGCAGTGGGCTAACAGCTCTAGCCAACAATGCTTGTCTCTGCTTTCCTCCTTATCAGAATAAAGCTACTTTTGACAGCAACTCATAATGGATAACTGCTGTCTCTGGGTGGTTCAGACTGCTCTTTTCAAGGGGACAGGAAAATAACCACCTTCAGAGCTCTTAAGCAAGGTGCTCACTGCTCAGTGCTCCTCTGGCGCTCTCTGTTTTGGGCTGTTATTACGGTAATTGCAGGCTTGGGCACAAAAGAGGGTTTCAGACAGGGCTGAGAGGAGACTGGGACATGGATTATAGGAATATACCTGGTTATTTGAAATGTGCCTTAAAATGTAGCACACCGAGTTTTAAGTCTGAGCACTCCTGGGTGGGTGTTGTGTTCTCTGCTGTTTGATCCAAGCTTCTCCCTCCATGGTGCTCCAAGGAGAGTGGTGCAGCTGTTGGGGTGGGGTGTGTGGATGGCATAGCTCCTGGGTGATGCATAAAGGGCATTGAAGAGGACTTCTTTTTGCCCTTTTTTCAGCTGAAATGCTGACTCTGTGGGATGCCTCCTGTCTGCAGCTCAGCTTTAGTCCTTTGGGGTGAGGTGGGATATAGCTTGTTAAACCTAAACTGGTGCAAAATTATCACTTGTTTTGCAGTTCAGCTTTTAAACAATTGGATTTTGTCTGGTGCATCCTTATAGATCAGGGGTAAAACTCAAGCCTGCTGTCTCAGAAGGTCAAATTTGCAAGGTGATTGAGAGCAGGAAAACAGTCTGGCCAGTCTTGGGGGTTTTTGAATATTTCATCTCCATTAGGGGCCCGGAGCACACAGGGAAAGCGCAGTGGAGGTGATCGAATGGGATTGAGTGGATGGCAAGGGAAAAGGGCACTGTCCTGGGTTGGCTGTATGATGCTTGTATCCCCAGCTGTCTGCTCTGCTGTGCTGGACAAGCTGTGCACCTTTGAGACTGGTTCTGAGGGGAGAGAAGCAGCGCGGGGTTTGCTTTCAGAGCCCGCGCTCGCTGCTCCGCGTTCCTGCTCCTGGCCTGCGCTGCCTGCGGACGGACAGACAGCGGGACAGAGCTCTCCTTTGCTTTCGGTGAGTTTCAGCCGGCTGAGGCAGAGCAGTTCCCCGCACCGTGGTTTTCCTTTTCCTGGACCCGTTTGGACCTGCTCTGGGCTGAGCACCCAGCAGAGCAGCGGCCGCTCGCCCCTGAGGCCCGCCGGGCCGGGCCTGGGCCGCGGCGTTCCCGGCGCCGCAGGGACCGAGGAGAGGCTGGGCGGGCGAGCTGCAGCCCACGGAGGGACCTTCTGA
>VZSE01002188.1:358961-392517 GCA_013398275.1 Promerops cafer | reverse complement strand
ACAAACAAACAAAAAGCCAAACCAACCAAAACACAATAAAAACCCCTGCAACTGATAAAATACAGAAATCTCAATGAGTCCTTAACTGCTAAACACTTTAAATAAAATCAGCATTGCCATTCCTTTTATATTTTGTTAAAGATTCTAAAAAATGTTTAAAAATGATGGTCAACAAGTAAAAATACATAGAACCATGAAGCAGATTCATGTTTTCTCTTTTGAAGTATGATTACTTTGCAGTTGTCTGTGGGAAAACTCTCCTTGCTGGATTTTGGTCCTCAAAGCTGATTGGAGATATCATTACACATCCCTCCCAGGCAAGAATTTGACATTTCAAGTCTCTGCTTGTTCAATTTAAGTTCTAGTCTTAGTTTCATCCCTTCTTAAGTACAAAATTAGAGGTAAATGAACCAGTATCTCACTAAACTCTAATGTGCAATTTGAACCAACGCCAGTTTCAACTACTCCTGAACTCAGCCTAAATGTGGTGCAAGGTAAAAATTACCCATTATTTTTTCTCCCTTTTAAGCTGCTGCCTTATGGCTGATGCTTGACTGTGGATGAAAAAAGCAGCCCTCAAAATTTTTCAGAACTAGTTAAGACCACCATCAAAGAAATTACACTTTGCAGAGAGCTCTGTGCAGCACCATCACTTGGAAAAAATGTTGGGTTTTGGTACTCTTACTGAAAATTAAACAAGGCACGTGAGGGAAAATATAAGGCACTTCGAGGTTACTCAAAACAGAAAGAAGGAAAGGCTAAAACCATTAATATGTCTTTAATCCAAAGTGTTTTGGTTAAATGTTTCGTATTTTTTATTTATCATCTCAAAATGGAAATAATAAATAGCTTTATAATTGAAATAGTATCAATAAAAACAATAACAGCAATAATAATAAATAATAAATAATAATTTACATTAAGAGTCCCAACACTCTTTCAGAATAGCAAATCTTAGGAAAATTACACTATTTTGAGAGTCAATTTCAAAACCTCAGAAGGAATAAGATGTATATTGAAGCTTAGTAATAACCATGACCTTAGAGGCCAGAAATACAGAATATTTGCAAAAAAATGACCACAGCCGTCCAAAAGAACAAACATTTTCACCCATCATTTTTTTCTTCTTATGAGTAGTTTTTAGTAGAATGCAGTGGAGGAAATCAGAAATTCTTGATGGACAGGTTTTAAACACACAGAGAAATAAAACCTATCAAAATATGACCAGAAATTACACATGAAGTAGTGTTGATTAAACTAATTAGTTGGAGATGATGAAAAGAAGGGTTCATGCAGAACTACACAGGAGTTCTATTTATGGTATTAATGGAAAGGAAAATACAGAGAAAATTCCAGATATGTTCTTCTCTGGCTTCCTTTATGCAATGATGCACTTACATATTAAACAACAAAAAGTTTATAGAAGTTAAAACCTTTTTTTACTGCGTTTAATGGGACAGAAATAATTATTGTAATTATGTTAATTTTTATTTTTTACTGGCTTCAATGGGGACAGATTTCCACCAAAGTATGTTGAATATATCTCTGTCCTAATCAAAAGATAGCATGAGAAGTCTGAATTCCAAAAATTAGAAAGAAAAAGAAGGTTTTTATTTGCAAGCTTAAATGGTATCCCTTCATTATGGAGAACACAAATTCAAGTTAATTGCAAAAAAAACCAAATTCACTATCTACATGCATTACCTAAATGGGAGAATTTCAGAAAGTATGCTCCCTTCCTTTTAGCAGAGTTTGTGAGAATGGTGGTAAGAGTTCAGCTTAGTTAATGTGTGATGAGCTCTGTTCAGACAAATACTAACTCTCTGGTCTTGATTGGAAAAGTCACTGTAGAGAAATAGTTTTTCAGAGTTGGTTTTATGACTTGCATTATTTCATTTCACAGTGAATAATTTTTTTATTGATTAGTTTGTTGCCTATGGATATAAAAGAGAACTAAGTATATCAGAAACAAGTTATCTGTATTTGCAGCTAGAATGAGGACAAAAATACATGCATACACAGATACCACCTACATGCAAATGTGTACTGTAAAGAAAGGAGATGTCTTTAGCTAAGAATCAACATAATTTACATATCATTTTTAATGAGAAATAATGCCATAAACTGCTAAGTATTTAATTGCATGTGACCTAGGTTAGGAATTTCTCACAGCTACTCATTGGAAAGCCTGAGCAGTAAACCTATTTAAGGCCTAAATAGAACATAGATAATCCCGATTCCTTATGTACATATGCTGGTGTTAAGGACTCCCATTTTAATTTGTATTTCTCCTAGCTTTACTTTTTAAGTGATGAAACTGTATGTAAATGGTGTGCTAGCCTAATTTAGCAGTAAAGATCCAGACACAAATTTAGCTCCCCTATCTGCAAGGTTTAGAGTAAGGACTTCTGTGCAGGTTTTCGGACGCTGAGGAAGAATATATATACATATACATACATATATATATATATATATACACACACACACACACATATGTATTCTACATGTATATACATATATGTGTGTGTGTGTGTGTGTGTGTGTACTAAAGATGTGTGCACAGCCCTGCTGTGAGTGGATTGCAGAGCCAGTATGTTTTCAACAAATGAACATTCATTACAACTTGAAGAAGAGAAGCTGAGTAAAAACTGTCAAAACAGGCAACGAGTACTCATGCTCATTAGCTCTCAATTAGGTAAAGTGGTTTGAATTTAGATGTTTTATATCCCTTGAATGTAGCAAATCAGCTATTTCAAAAATCCCTCTCTCTCCCTTCCATCTTTTATTGCTTTTCTTTGTTTAAAACCTGGGATGAAGAAAAAATGGAATTATTGACCTGCATAATTGAAATCTCAGCAAGCTTTATGGGGCAGTAAAATAATTTCACATGCAGTTCTTCTTTTTCCTTGTGATAAAAATAAGAGGAATTGAAGGATTTGTCTGCCTTTCAAATGAGAATGTAAATTATACTAATAGTTTTCATCCAAACAGCTAAGCTTTTCAAACACAATGGAAATACTGTCTATGTAAAGGAAGCCACTCCACCACTTTATAATAAATATTTAATTCCTTGTTTTATCTAAAGAAGTTTTAGAGAGAAAAAAGTATTTCTACATTTTTACAGTATGATGACACTCCAGGTCAAGCTATAAAAGAAAACAAAAATCTTTCTACTATTAAATTTAAACGGTGTTTTGACATATAATTGTGATGATACATTTATAATTTAAACAAAAGTACCTAAAAGTCTCACAGGCAAAAGGAGATTTAGGGCACATTGAGTGTTCAGAATAAAAGAGATAAGAGTGATGAATTACCAGTGATAACAAGTAAACACTGTCAAAGTACAATTTTCTTCAAATATTCATTATTTTTATTGTATACATTGAATTATTGAGTCTTCTGTAATATGACTACATTCATTTTCTTTATGAAATCCTCAATAAATTTAGAACAGAATAAATTCTAAGCTTTCAATCAATTTCCTTATTGTCTTTGATGCATAGCAGTCAGGAAATAATTCTGTAATAGCCAGTGCATATCTCAGAAAGAAATATGAATTGAGGTATCAAAATTAAATAGAATTTAGATTTCTTTTAAGGCACTCAGAAAACACAGGACTCTCAGAAAAGAAAAAAACCCTCTACAATATAAAGCCAAATTCTTTAAAGTATTTTTGAATTATTAAACAAGTTGCTGCAGAATCACCCTAAAAAAGAAGTGGAATTATAAAGGCTAATTTGTCTTGCTGGGATGAAGAAGTGTTTCAATTATTCTTTCCTATTTTCTTACATTGCACTTCCTACAGAAGATATTTTGATGGTATAATTTAATTTTCTTGTTTATGAGGAAAAAAAAAAAAAGACAACCACAAAATAACACCAACTAACCAACCAACCAATAAACCAATAAATTTTTCATAAAAATTAAGAATACTGAAATATACAAGGATACTGTTTGAGACTTTCAGTTTCTCTATGGTTTTGTTAACATCTATTCAATATTTCCAGTTAAAAATTCCCACAGAATTATTTTTTTATTGTTACTATTTGATTTTCAATTTCTTGTTCTTATGTTTCTATTAATCTCATAATTTAATCTCTAGATTCTTTAGGATTTTAGGGTTACTCTCCAATATACCTAAGTATATAAATTGAGATTTCTTGTCCTTGAAGATAGAGTTTCACCTTTTAGGATGCCAAAATATCATGTTAATAGAAAGATTTTTTACATACTACTAAAATGTATTTGTTAGGATCCATTATTTGTAAGGATTAAATGTAAGGATCTAAGTTATTTTTAAGGATCTTTCTTCATTTTCTCTCATTGAGAAAATACAGAATGAAGAGATTTCTCTTGTCTTAAAGATAGACAAACCTTTCTTTTAGGATAAATCTTCACTCTGGGAATTATACTACTGAAACACTTGAACAATCAATGGAATTAGATCTACATTTGAATTAAAGAGATTAAAATTGTCCCATGGATATGTGTGCATATATATATTTGTATATATATATATCTATATGTTTACTTTTTAACAGCCTTCTCAAGGTCAATTCCTAAGCCAATTTCTTGAAACTGTGTTGTTATTTTTGACATCTCTGAAATATTTATCCCTTTTGCCAAGTCATATGAGTGTAATAGGGATTATTGAAAAAGACTATTAAATTGAATTGAAAAGACTATCTTGTTTGGCCTGTAATGATCATCTTAGAACTGGAATGGAATACCTTGAGGTTTACTTCAAATTTTACATTTTTATTCAGTTTGCATGGCAAGGTTCTGGTAGCAGAGGGGCTGCAGGGCTCGTTTCTGTGAAGAGACACAAGATGCTATCCCCATGTCAGACAGAGACAGTTCCAGACAACTCTAAGATGGGCCTGCTACTGGCCAAAACTGAGTCTATCACTGATGCTGGGGCCACCTGAGGATTAACACATTAAAAAAAGGGTAAAAAACACTGTGCAAGAGCAGCAAGAAGAGAGGAGTGAGAATATGTGAGAAACAACTGTGAATGAAGGAGAGGAAGGAGAATCTTCTGCTGCCAGAGCACAGATTCCCCTGTAGACAGTCTGTGCTGAAGCTGGTTGTCCCACTGCAGCCCACGGAGGTCCATGGTGGAGCAGGACCTGCAGGGCATGCATGAGCAGGTGGATATGCTCTGAAGGAAGCTGTAGTTCATGGAAAGCCCATGCTGAAGGAGGATGCTGGCAAGACCTGTGGCCTGTGGAAAGGGAAGCCCATGGTGGAGCGTGACTCCTGTCTGGATGTGTGATGCTGCAGGGAACCCATGCTGGAGTAGTGTGCTCCTGAAGGTCTGCACCTTGCAGAAAGGACCCACACCAGAGCAGTTTTTGAATGGGAGGGTCTCCATGCTGAAGCAGGAGTACAACATGATGAAGAAGAAGTAACAGTCACAAAACATTATAAATTGATCACAACCCCCATTTCCCATCTATGCAGGAGGTAGAGAAATTGAAGGTAAATTGAGCCTCAGAAGAAGGACAGGAGGGGACTAGGGAGTTGTTTTTTTTTTTCTCACTAGGTTACTCTATTTTTAATTGGCAATAACTTAATAAATGTTCCACAGATAGTCTGTTTTTCCTATGACTGTAATTTACAAGGGATCTCTGTGTCTATCTCAACACAAGAGCTGCTTCAGTGCCAGAGCTGCTTCACTGTATTTCCTCCCCATGTCCTGCTGTGGGGAGACAGCGAGAGCAGCATGATGGAGAATTTGCTGCCAGCCAAAGTTAACCCACCACACCATGTCATAGTGAAAAACAGAAGATAACAGTGGTTCTCTTTAGCCTAACACAGAAGAAAAGTTCTCCCAAGTCTCATACCTAGGAATTTGTTAATATTATGAAGACTGAACGCTGAAAACTTTGTATCTTTGTACAGTTCCTATTATTCTGACTTGATCCCAAAATGTTTCCAATTGTTTACAAAAACAGTATGTGAATTTTAATTGAAACATTTATTACACATTCAACACAAGCTTTCTTTCACTCAATTCTTATGGATTTAAGTCCCAACTTAATGATTTTTCCAATAATGTTGCTTTCCATTCAAAAGTTTTTCCTCAGACCCATTTTGTTCTGTTGAATAAGCCCTACCTAACCTTGATGATTTATTGGCTCTCAGTTGCCCCAGCTAACTTATCACTTGTGCCGTGCTAACCCTAAAGCAATCCAAGATGGGAAGTACACAGCCAATAATAGATGACATCATTTAATGTCTCTTGTGAGCTAGGCATTCTCCTTTTCTTTCTCTCTTTTGAATGATTCCTCAACACTTTAATTGAGCTTAAAATTTTCTTGTATTGGTCCCCAGACTTCTGCTTTGCATTGATTAAATTCCACTTGTATTTAGTATATTTTTTTTTATTTACTCCAATATGTCTCTGTTGATTTAATGAAAATATAGAATGCTTTGTCATGTTAGGAAGATTGTACTGACATGCACCTGTAACTGCAATACTGATGTGGTGAATTTTGACATATGATTGAATTTTTTATGTTAACATAAAGATGCCAAAAACTTGTACCAATTCCTAATATTATTTTCTTCTGCTTACTAAATAACTTAAAAGAGGAAATCAGCAAATTCGTCTTTAAAAAATAGCCAGTACTATAGCCCTTTAAAGACATCTGTAAAAAAAAAAAAAAAAAAAAAGAAAAGAAAATGAGCTGATAGAAACCTCATATAATTAGGAAAAGAAAATGCAAAGTCCTACACCTTCCCTATGAGGAAAGGCTGATAGAGCTGGGATTCTTTAGCCTGGAGAAGAGAAGGCTCATGAGGATCTCATCAATGCTTGAAAGGAGAGTTTAAAGGAGATCAAAAGAACCTCTTTCCAGTGGCACCCATTGGTAAAACAGAAACTAATGAACACAGTGTGAAACACAGGAACCTCTGCCTGAATATAAGGAAATACTTCTATCACTGTGAGAGCTAAACAAAGGTATGGTGGAGTCTCCATCCTTGGAGATACTCTAAAGCTGTCTGGGTGTGGTCTGAGGCAACCAGCTTTTGGTGACTGTGCTTGAGCCAGGGGACCAAATGAGCTCCAGAGGCCTTTTAACATCAGCAATTCTGTGATTCTGTAATTGTACTCTGCACCTTGAAACAAGTGCCATCTTTCCCTTAGTGTACAGAACACACAGAAACATTTTGCCTCACATGAAGATGCAGGGTATTAAATCCACCATTAAAGAACTTCATATAATTTACTTGGATTTTTTTATTAGTGTCTACAGTAAAAATGGCAAGTGAAGGATCACACCTCTTGCGAAATGCTTAAGACAAACAAGATGAAGGTGAAAAACTTTAAATCTATTAGATGTGCAAAGAAGTCTGTAAGAAATAAATGAGTAAGCAAAATATGGATTCTAAAATAAAATCAAATAAAGTATAACATATGTATTTTTATAACCTTCTATTTGCTTTTAAATATAAATTATAAAGACATGGATATATAAATTATGTATACGCTTAAGTTATGGCATTTAAAAAAATTTCACAGGAAGCACCTAAATTTAGTTTCTTAAATATAGAGATATTTAAGGCCTGAAGTTAGACTTCTAAATACTCCAAACATTTATTTAAGTATTGTCTTCAAACACATTTTCTTGAAGCATCTGTACACCATGTAAGTTGCTGTAGAGAACAAGCAGACAAAATATCAACACTATTTGTAAGCAAAATATTTTTTCTTTTTTTGCACTCTGAGTACTGAACTTAGTCTCTAAATGTGTCAAACATAGCAATTTCAGGAAAATTGAATTGCTTTTAATTGTCCTAAATTTTGAGTGTATAATTGAGTCTTATTTCTCCATCAATTCTAACCATAAATTCAATACTTCAAACACAGTTCAGTTACTAATACATTGGTCTCCAGTGCAATTTGTAGACATTTAAAGTTTCTGAAATGTTGCCTCAGGTCTGGAAAATATGATTCATTACTATTATGCAGTGCTGTTTCATGTTGCAGTATTTCCCACCTGATATTCAGTTCCTAAAACAACAACAACAAAAAAAAGTGATCCTCTGATAGATTCAGTGTCACGTCTGAACCAGAAGACATTTTTGCAGCCCTGTATAAATATTTGCATGCTCCACCACATAAACTACTGTTGATTTGGTCAGTATTTCTTCTACTTATTGAACAGATGTCTAAACTGTGTCTACATATGTGTAAACTAAGGTGATTTTGTAGGTTATGAAAAATTTCATGTTTCATGTTGCTGTTTCATAGGACAAAATGAATTCTGGAAGGTATGCTTGAAGACTTCACTGCATTACTCTAATAAGTTCTTTCTGGATTAATTTATTTTTTGCCTATGGGAACTCCAATTAAAATGAATGAAAGCAGGCATTTGCAATTACCATTGCAGAATAAGGGGTTTGCTTTCAGATCTACCAACATGGTGCTTATTTTTCCCCAGCTGATTCTTCCTGTTGATAATAATTGGATGATATTTCCTTGAAGAGCAAAGGTATAAATTACCAAATGTGTTGCACGCTGACAGAACAGAAGTCATTTAATGTGAATCGGAACTAAGAGATTCTCTTCTTATAACCTAGCAAAAAAGGATTGCAAGGAAACTCTGAACTTGTTAATATCTAGAAAGGATACGTACAGGAGATGCATTAATTCTATTCATAAAGTTAATTCATTTTAATAGCATAAATTAGTGATTTTTCTCACAAGAAATTTCAAAAATACTCTTTTAAATATACTGAGATTTATATAATTCTCAATAGTTATTGTGTAGATTGTTCTCATAATAGCTCTCAAAACCCATTCTCTTTCAGCTGAGATCTTGCTCTTTTGAGCATTCCGGATGTCAGTCATCAAGAAAAATATTCTCTCAGAGGCACAAGGGTGTCTGAGACTGCCAGCATAAATTGAATGAGTAGGCTGAAATTCAAAGAAGGAGCCTTATGTGTTAAAAAATTATGGAAAATCTTTACCAACTGTCATAGACTGATCCCTTTTCCTTTCAAGGCTCTCATTGACACAAAAGTAGAGTACAGATAAACACAAGAGTATTCTTCAAACATCATTTAGTTGGCAGTTCATTCTACCTACATTCTATAATATCAAAAAACTCCATATTGATTTAAGGTCCAGTTGCTGAGAATGGTTAGATTCAAAGACATTTTAGACTTGAAAACTGAAAGCCTTTATCTTACAATCAAAGCCCTTCCTACAACAGTGTGAGACATCAAGTATCTAAAATAGTTTCCGTGATATAATTGGTTGATCTATTGGCTTGACAAGAAATATTTTCTTCATTAAGTTTGTCCCAATTGTTTGAACACTTCTGCAAATGTAATTAAAATTATTGGGGGTGTTTGTGGTTTATTTTCTTTTATAAACACACTGGACTGTAAATGTCTTTGAGAATTATTCAGTGTATTTACAAAAGTGGTCTGAAAAAAATGCATGACATAATTTCTGTTAGCTGCTATGAAAGCTAAGCAGTAAATCTCTAGGCAATAGAGATAAGGCAGTAAGAACTTGAGGAGAAGTCTTAATAGGATAGAAGCAGTCTTAAACTATTCAGTATCTATCTAGATATTTTTATTCATCATTTCATCATGCAACAAACAACTTTTCAGAGACCAGTATGGTTAATTTTCCTTCATAATATTTTTAGAAGATAAGGGAGTGCTGTTTTCCCTATTTTGCAAGTAGAGAATTTAAGTACAAATTAAGCAAATCTTAGTGCAAGAAAGATCTTGATTACTAAAATGGGTATTGAATGTGTAAATTTTAGCTAGGCCACAGTTAAAAACCTGAAATAAAATTCTTGGTCATTAGCGAACCTTGGAAACGTTAAAAATACATAGGTGGACTGGACTGGACTGGACTGGACTGGACTGGAATGTGTCATGGTTTGACACTGGCCCAATGCCAGTGCCCCCATTAAAATATATTTTCTTCAACTAACTGCTGTGAGATGTGACCAGGAACAGAGCAGAGCAGGCTCAAACTTAGAAAGAGAGGAAAAACTTTATTAACTTACATTGCAATAACAGGAACACACAGGAAACAGAATGAAAGCTTTCCAAACATTCCCTCCTTCTCCCACCCAATTTCCACCAACACACAGTGAGACCAAAACCTTGGATTCCTGATCAAGTTACCAACACTCTGATAATCAATTCTCACTCTACCAGGGGAGAGAGGAGTCTCTCTTGTATCTACTGATACTGGAGTTTTCCTTATTCCAGGTGCTTGTACTTGGCCTGGTTGAACGTTATGATTTTCACTTGGGACCACTCCTGAAGCCTGTCACGTACCTTCTGGATGACATCCCTTCCCTTTATTATACCACCTTCACCACTCGTTTTGGTGCCATCTGCAAACTTGCTGAGGATTCACTGAATCCCTTTCTATTGTCATTGATGAAGGTATTAAATAATATTGGTCCCTGAAGGAAATCTTGAGGGGCACCACTCATTAACGCTTTCAACTTGGATACTGAGCCGTGACTACAACTTTCTAGACATGAACATTCCTTATCAATTCAATAGTCCACCTATCAAACTCAAATCTCTCGGATTCAGATGCCAGCATGCTTTGTCCTTTGTAGAACTGTGTCAAAAGCCTTACATAAGTCCAGGTAGATGACATCTGTAGCCCTTCTCTTGCCCAGTGATGCAGTCAGTAGATTGTAGAAGGTCACAAAATTAGTCAAATACAATTGAACTTGGTGAAGCAAGTTTCTATGGTTCCAAATATTTGAACATTATACTATTAGCTTTATATATAAGGTATGCTTTTCCTCTGTCTACAAACAAGATTTTGAGTGTAGTTTTGCAGTTACTTGGAAACTATTTATTTTTTCTCTGCTGAGCAGTGTCAGTGTGGCCTTATAAAAAAATCTTTCAAAGATCTATAAGGCAATGACAGCCTGCAGATACTACGGATAAAGTCATCTGACTGGATGTTGAAAAGAAGAAACATATGCATTTATTTCATAAGCACCAAATGTTCAAATCAATGTTGGATGTATAAGGATCAGAAAGCCAAAGCATAATTCATGTTGGACTGGAAGTACATGCCTTCTCCAAAGAGAAGATGATTTTTTTTTTCCTTTTTTGAAAGTAAAGAATATTAAAAAAAGAGACAGAGAGAAAACAGGTGAAATAGCAGAAAATCTGCTTCAAGCAAAATTACTAAAACAGGAAAACAACATTCTGTTCTGAATTAAATTAATTCAATTTTGTGCTGCTATTGCTGTTGCTGCTGTTGCTGTTGCTGCTGTTGTTCTGGGCCCAATTTGTGCCCAGCCATTAAAAATGCTCAGTTCGAGGCAGGCATTTTTCTATATTCCCAAATACACATGCAAGTTTTAGCCATATATAGAGGAAAAATAAAAATCTACAAACTAACAGAAAATAAACAAACCCAAACCACTCTATCACTTGTTTTGGGAAGTAAAATTGGTAGCATGATTTTCTCTAGTAAAGTGAGGGGAAACTATACATTAATGATTGACTTTAAGGATGAGTGATCTAACAAAAATATTTGAAAATATACTTTCCTTTCTTTAGCTACGCTATTGCACTTTTCTCTTTTCAAGAGGACAGATGCTTGAGAAGTACTCATATATCCATAAAGATACAGGCTATGATTACATTCATAAAATAGGATTTTTGAAAATTTCTCTCATTTTAAAGGTACTTAAGTTTTCTGTAGTCAAGAAAAAAGAAAGCTCAACAAACATATCTCTAAGGAAATTGCAAAAGTTTATAAGAGAATTAATTTCTTAGTATTTAATCTCGTCATTCAAAATGTCCCTGTGTCAATCCAGTAATAAATAAATGTGAATTTATTGAGTAAAAATAAGTTAATTATGTATTATTAGATTTTATCATAATTAAATAATATAATTTTACATTCTTGTCAACTTAGCACTGTGTTTGTTATAAACACACTGAACTAATTTCCTGACCCACTTGAAGTTGTGCAGCAACCTTAGAAATTGTAACAAAAGTCTTCACATGGAAGTGTTTGCTATGCTACTTGGTTACCAAAAGTGAGAAGAATTTTAGTTTAAAAGCAGCAGTGATTAATTAATTTTGATGCTTGCAACTTCTTTTCTTTTTTTTCCTTAAGTGTGTTTCAGTAGGACAATACAAAGGAATCAGTCATTGAAAAAAGTCATTGAAAGACTAAACAGTAAAAACTTCCCCGTCTGTTATGTCTTAACTCGATTATTTTTTATGTAAAGATGAGTCAAAGTAAATTATACAAATTTTGGAATTTAGAAGGTCAAAACCTCTTGTTCATAAATTCCTGTTTCCCATATCCTATTGATAAATGCTTTATATTGCTGTGCACTCTTGTATATTTATGGTATTTATATAGCCAATCAAAATTCAGGAGATTTACAATTCACATTTAAGACTTTGTCAATTAAATCCTTCAAGTATCAGACTAAATAAAAAATTTAAATTATGCAAAATATGTGCTTGCTATTTACCATACTACAATTGTCAGAATGTACCATCTCAAGTTAGAGAGAAGAGTTACTTAAACTGTCAAGAACCTGGCTAGATTGATGGGATAACTCCATAAAGACCTTCTGAAGGATGTTAGTTTTCCTTGCTTGCATAAAGACTACAGATGTTTGTCTTAATGGCCAGGTAATGCAGATTGTGCCTGGCTTAGACATCTTCTGTAGTCACCCTGAGTAAAGGGTATCATATAAGGCATGAGTTAAACCTGATCATCCAGGAGTTTCCACCTAATTCCACCAATTCATAATCACCCACCTTTCCAGTGTAGGAAATGACAAATACAGCATGAGTATTTTGGTTCTGTACTAGTATTCTAGTACTTTGGTTTGGCTCAGGAGTGTTCTTCTGAGGAAAATCTTGCAGTCATTCCCACTATCCATGCGTTTGTACACCTTGTGCCTTGGTGGCTGAACTGGATTGCTTCCTAGAGTAAAAAGTAGTGCCAGCTACAAAGAAGCAGTCAGCTCTGGAAACCATTCTGGAGCCAGTTACAATAAACTCCCTTGGAAAACATACACTGTCCACATCAGGTCTTCGTCACTACCTGTTTCACCACAAGTATCTTAATTTCACTTAATTATTTACTGATATTGATATGACTATGCTAGTGCAGTTTCTGTTGTTCTAAGGTTAGATAAATTATGCCTATGTGAATTACTGTGTTTCTGATACTAATGTAGTTGTCTAAAAATTTAAAGGCAAATATAATTTCCATTCTTTGTGACTTTCATTATGGTTTTCCAGATAATGGGTTTGAGTAATGTGTCAGTACAGTATTACTGTCAGAGCTTGTGCCATTGTAAATTCTCATGACTATCCCACCCAAGTTGAAGGGGATACAGAAGATCCTTTTCATTGTGCTGGAGAGAGGAGCTGAGGCTCTGTGGTGTGGAGATCAAAGTTCTCTAGGCAAACAAAGGCCCGGAATAATAGTAAATAAGGGAGTAAATTCTAACTGAAAACTTTACAGTTGGAACGATATCTGGATATCATACAACCTCTCCATCTTTTCTAAAGTTTGGCAACAAGTTATTATCCACCAACTGTTGCAATCACGTAACAGAAAGAAAATTAAGTAAATTAAGTAAGATTATGTGCCAATAGTCCTACTTTTGTCTTCCCTACTCCTGGAAAACAATTCTTCCCCATTCTTTGTGTGATTTAATGGAACTGTATAGATCCATTTCTTCCATATTGATTCATATGTCATTAATGGTATGAGGTTTTTCATGTGCTTTCAGCTTTGTTTCAACTAAATTTTTTTCCTCTTCTCAAACTGCTTTTCTCGGTACGAATTTTGTGCATAATGTGCCAGTACAAAGCAAAGCTCATAACAGGATAATGCTGTTATTAACCTTGAAACACTGTAGACCAATTAAAACATTTTGAATGTTACAATCAGACCATCTTATCTGGAACTTAAGAATAGATGGTCAGTACCAGTTTTGTGGCTGCAAGTCTGAGGTAACTTGTATGCAATGTCAATAAAATCTCGAAAACATTTCTGTGTTTACCTTATTGCAAGGTGAATGTGAAAACCATTGTGCTTAATTCTTGCTGACAAATACTTTCACGTGTATTGGCAAACAGTCAGCTACAGTTGAATAGAACAAAGCAGCTGCTTGCAAATCTCAGCTAAGAGCCAATAACTTTTAAGTCTTCTTTCTCCTCTGCTGCTCACTAAAGGATTGTGTCAAAAAGTCAGACACATATTTCAGATACCCAAAAGAGATGTTCTTGCCTTACTACTCCTTTGTCTGTGTATGTTCATGGAAGAACATCAGTTATTCCCTAGACACAGACTGATTATGTGATTTGTTCACTGAAGAGTTGGGGAACTCATGGTAGGATCCTGCTCTGTAACTTTTATACTCTGCATGATGATAATAAACTTGTTTTGGAGCCATTGACTTTGGTTCTGACAGTCAGAGATTGTCCTTCTTTCACCCTGACTATCTCTCATGCCAAAAAACCTCTCAACAGAGCTGTAATACACCAAACACAGTAAGTGCATCCCTTGCATAGGCTCCCTATCACTTCTCTGAGAAAAATCTAACTGTGTGTTCTCATGTAAAGAGTAAGTTTTAGAACTGGCCCTTAGTGATTTTGTGAAAGATAGCCAGCAAGCAGAAACCATGCTTGAACCTTCACAAAACAATGAGAAACAAAGCCTTCCTTTAATTGCAGGCCAAGTGTGACGCACTGCTTAAGTTGTGAGTCTACATATGTTTATTGCTTTGTAAGCATGGAATTCTAGCACAATTTTCTACTGAAAGGGACTAAAAATAAATCAAAATAATCTCAATTTTTGAAAATTACAGTGATTAATAACTATTGTCTAAAGACTCTAAGAATTGGGTTTTTCTTCTTTTTTTTCAGAAGAAAAGGGAAAGTATTCATCGGCAGAGATTCCTGTAAAGTAAAGAAATGGGATTAGGTTTTGAAAACTATCATGAAACTTCTTGTGGTATAAGTCCTTTCTCTTACAAATGGCTCTTGATTGTGCCATTTAGGATGTATCTCCTTGTAACTTTGGTGCAAAACACAGGTAGCACATTCTAACCAAGAAATCATATTTAGGGTGTTTTATTCTCAGCAATGCTACCTATTCAGGTGGTGTTTATTTTGGGATTGAAGTTGCCTCACCTGTAGAGCTGGGCTTGTTTTCTTCATAGAAATTATTAAAGGACATAATTTTACATTGTTACATGAAGACACAGAGCCTGGATCTCAAACATAAACAAGTGCTCTTAAAACTCTTTTTCATACAGAGAAGTATTCAAATTCTGTAAAACTATTTTTATTTTCTGTTATTGAGAAATAAAATAAATAATTTAAATACCTGGATCTTTTAGCAGAATGTAACAAAATCACAATCATGTGCTAAGTGTTCTTAGCTTTCAAATGACTGCCATATGTTTTAAAACAAATTAAACACTTGATAGTCACTCTTGGTATTTTCTGAAAAGCAGGTCTCAAAAGGAGGGACCAAAGTCCTGAATCTCATCTTTCTTGCAAGCCACTCATCAACCTTTTCCTGCTTCCAGAAATTCATCCTGAAACATTATTTCCTATCCTTTTTCGAAAGGCCTCAAGTTTTGTTCAGCTGATATGACTGAATTCCAGTAACGTATCTTTATACAGGTGCTGTCTTATTTCTCCACAGTTAGCTGTGTTCTGTTTACCAACAAATGATAAGCATTGTACTGACAGATAAGTTCTAGTTATTCTTTAGATATAAGGGCAATGGCAAGTTTCTCATGCAGGACTTCATTTCACTTAAACACACACATACAGAGTTTATCTCCTGACTTGAAATAGAGGAAAAATGAATAAATATCCACTTCCATTTGACCTTCTATTTTAAATTTGACAGCTAATAGTTTTAGATTTGAGCACGTAGAAAGTCCACAAGGAGTAAAATAGGAAGGGGAAGTCAGGTGAGGAAAGTCCTTCTAAGAATAAGAAAAATTGCAAAATTAAGAAAAAAAACAAATGAAACACCCAAACCCACCCACAACTAAAGTAAAATTTCCCTAGGAACACTGGTTTCATAAGAGTTATTCTAATGTATCCCAATTTCCTTAATTATACCTTTTTTCCCATCCCAGACATCTTATTGCCCTTTCAGTAATAGCTTAAGATTCAGTGATCCATTTAAATCACTTTTCTTCTGTATGACATTTATTTCTGAAAGGTATGTAACTCTTCAAATAGGGTGAATTTTAAAAGTTTCCAGAAAGTTAGCAAAAACTAGTGGGGATATAATTTTCTCCTTCATCTCTTTATTCAAGGTCAGTATTGGGCTTTACACAGATTTTACTCCAACTGAAAAAGTGACTTGAGATTCCTTATAGCCTTAAATGAGATCTCTAGGATCAGTTGGTTAGAATCCACCTATCTCTTTCAGTTTCACTAAACATTAAAGCTGGACTGGTAAGCAGAAAGAGATTCAGAGGAATGTTCACAGCTGTTAATAAATAAGGAAAATATAGCACCTTTTTGATTTATAATATTTTTGTTAGAATTGAATGTTTTCTTTAACAGGTTTGATGGTCTGGAAAACAGGAGTAAGAAGCAGAATGGCATAAGAACAAAATTGCTTTGTTGCTGTGTTTAGACATCAACATAAAATTTTGCACCAGTCAGTTTAGACCACTGCAAATTGCTGTCCCAAAGCCTTTTGGATATTCACTGAACAAAGTCTAATTAATAAATTTTCGAACAGGCTAATTCCTTTTTTTTTTTTAAGCAATCATATGCTTTGCCTTTATGATCAAACTACTTTGTCACATTGGCTTCTTTCAATTGTTTGTTAGCAATGTGTCGATATGGGATTTAATGCCTTACGTTTCTTTCTGTGTAAACTCAAGAAACTGGTACCACACATTTCCTGGTATCTGTACGTGGATGCCACACAGTGCGGGGTGCACAGCCGGCAGGGGTCAGCGTGAGACCGCGCTGGCTCCTCTGCAGTCCCTTTGAAGTAGCTCCGGAATTCAAACGGCCTCCTTCGACTGCACAAAATACATACAACTCACCCTCTTGTAAAACCCTGGAAGCAATTTTCCAGTTTGTTCCAGCTTTTTTTTTTGCTTTTTTTTTTCTTTTTCTTTTTTTTTTTATTTTATTCTATACAAAAGCACAAAAATAGATCACCTATGAAGAATACTCAAACTTCACTTTGAGAAAACCCTGCAGTAAACTTCTTCTAATTCAGACTGGTAAGTCCATCAAAGCTGAGAAGCTTATTTCCAGTTTCCAAGTTCACCTTCCTTCACAAGCCTTAAAGGGACTCATGAATCATAGGAACAGCCTAAAATCCTTTACATAAACTCTCACAACTATGCCAGTTGAATATTAAAACATGAAAAGCAATATAATCACAAATACATCAAACAGTCACAGAATAAAAAGAAAGCTAATAATCCAAACTAATTTCCACTATATTAAAAACAAAGAGGTAAAAAAAAGGCTTTTCATTACTTTTTACAAAATGGTTCTAAAGAAGGCACTGTAAAGAAGTACTGAATCAAGACAAGGCTGTAATCAGACTAATAACTTCTTCAAAGGGGGATTGAACTAGGAAATGTAATGATAAAGTCCAAATAGAATGCTTTAAAGGTAATTGCTGTCTCCTCACATATACATAGAAAGGTCAAGTGTAACTAGAGAGAGTAGATTTGATTTCCTATATCCTATGTTATCTAAATAAGCAGGTCTGCTGAAGACACTGAGGAAAGGACTCTAAATCTCAGTGCTAAAACACACCAAGCAGATTTGAAAAGCAAGTGTTTTTCACTGAAACAAATCTATCAAAGACAGCATTAAGTCCACTGCCCATTTGAAATGTGCTGCTGTGTTTGTCCTCCATTCTGAAACTTACTTGAAGAAAAACGAAGAGTCACCTTTAAAAATAAAAGCAAATACATTTTCTTTGCATGGGTTTTTATAACCAAAACCAAAGCTTATTTATGAGAGGAAAAAGCCAAAAAAAAACAACTAAAAAAGTAGATGGATTTGATAAAAAATTATTGCTGATGAAAAGAACAAATATTTAGTGTTGGTGTTTTAACTTTCTGAGCCTTTTAACTTGTACATATCCCTAGAGCTAAATCCTGGAGGCACAGAGAACAATGTCCTTGAAGCACCTACTAGCCCACTACTTTTTATATCTCAAGCCTTATGATTGTCTGATTATTTTTTCATTATTTTTCTAAAGAAATCTTCATATCATGTTCTTTAAATTTAATGCACTGATTTTTCTTTGTTTAGACCATTAGGGATCCATTTGGATTGCTGAAAGAAGATGAGAGAATAGGAGAAAGTAGTAGGAGAAGAATTTATTTTTTTAAAGGTTATATCTTATTGAAGAAATTTGTACAATCTAAGAATATATATAAACACTTTTTAATTAAATAATCCCTCTTTCTCCTTTGAAATGATACAGATTTATGGGAACACAATTTGTGAACAGGTCTGATTATTTTGAGCTATTTTTTTTTAGATTTCTAGTTTTGTTTGTGTTTTCAATACTATAAAGTATAAGAAATCATTCCACCTATATTCTCTGACAGCATAGCATGAGAAAATGAATTATGGAAAACTCATTATGGAAAAATCAACTTCTGTTACTTTTAATTGAAATTGTTACAGAAAATTATTTAAATTCCAGAGGAAATGCTTCAGGATCATTTATGAGGTATAAATGAATAAATAAATATAAGTATTTTGAATTATTTCAGTGAAAGTCAATTACAGGTAAAGATTAGTGACCTCCTTTTGATAGAAACCCTAAAGAAGCTTATAAAATTATAGTGCATTGCAACATTATTTTTCTCATATGTGATGATAAAGAATGACAGAAATACTTCAACAGACCAAAGTGCGTTGAGTGGAAGAGTATATTTATATATCTCAGGAGACAGAGATTTATAATGTTATTTAATCATTCTAATTTTGACAGTTTCAAAAAACTGCCAGACCAGATGTGAGAGGGAATTTGGATGGCTGATGGTTTCTTCTGTTGTTGTTTCCATTTCTCCTTTTTATGGGCTGATGCCAACATGGAAGCTCTAAATTAGGAAGCTTTAATAGGAATGTATATGACAGTACTTTGGTTAGCCAATCATACCAGTAAATATCATAAGTAGGAGAGAGCAGGATTATGTCACAGCTGGAGATATAATTACTGTATAAATTACTCTTTAATAGCTTCTGTGCTATGTATTAGGGAACATGTCTCTTAGTTTTACCAATTAACCTACTGAAAATACCTCCCAGTAAATTCAGCAGTGTAACTGAAGAGGCAAAATATAGCTCATGCTATTTTTACATTGTTCTATCCAAACACACAGTTTCCATTAATTAAGTTCTATAAATTTCTAGTTGAATAAAAAATTGAGTCTTGTATGAGTATAAAATTTTCTGACACACAAAATGAGAATATATTGTATTCTCTTGACCTTCTACCTTTCAAAATTTTTCAGCATGAAGAGAAAAGTGTATGTGCCCCAAAATTCTCCCAGCTAACAGCTGTAGAGTCACTTTATTCAATGTTTAGGTCATATTGTGTAAACATTACTGTCTTAAAGGTGTTGGGCTGAATTTCAAGCCAGGTGAAACCATATGTCAGTCCTAGCAAAGCATTAAATGTATCACATCCTNTTTTTTTTTTTTTTTTTTTTAATTTGACAAAGAAATTAAACAGTGTCCTTCTGTCTTTTTCTGGTTTCTATTTGTTTTCCCCACTGTCTTTGATGAAACCTTGGTTTTAGTTTCTGTTGAAGCCTTAATCCTGTAAGCCATTCAGTCTATTCATGATCCAGTAAATATCCTCGAACGATTGTTTAACTTAATTTAAATCATTATGAGCTTAAAAATTAGATAATTGTATACATGTTTTCTTGGTCTAATACTTAGCCCTTCAAAGAATGAAAAAGATTTTGGTGCCACTAAGCAGCTCTTAGCCAGGGGTGGGACTTACCTTACTTTAAAGAAGACATTTAAAATAGATCCCATGAACTTTGATGTGAAGCTGGGTATTTCCTCCTCTGAGCATAAAGCTGGCTGGAGAGGACTAGCTTGCACATCTCAAGACAGTTCAGATCCCCACATATAGATGTCTAATGCAATTTGGGGTGTCATAAAGGTACTCTAGCTGGCCTCCAGATGCTACTACACATGGCTTCCACAGATCCTCAGTTATATATATATGTATCAACTTTGGGGTCATCCTGGCAATTTCTAAATAACTGCTTGTGGACAACTGAACTGGGCTTTCGCCTCTCATGAAGAAAGTTCTCTGACTGCATTGCACAGAAGACTTCAAATTTAAGGACAAAGTCAACCAGTAAGTTTTAGATGCCTCTTTTGGATTACATTTTAAAATAGGTTTAGATATCTGAGATGGGAACATCCCAGTGTTTCATTTTTTTATTGCTTATAGAAGAAGAAAAGATGGTCTCTGATGTAACCAACTACCTTACAGGCATCTGTTTTGGCATTGAAATGCTTAGACATGTACATCTAATGTTACATCAGATGATCTAGAGAATTTTAGCTGATCTCTACCTGCCTCTCCAGAGATATAGTCACCCATAGATCTGAGGTCATATGTGCTAGTCACTCACAGATATCTCAGATTGCATCCTAAGTAATCTCAAATGACAATGAACACCTGTATTTCATTCCCACATTCCCATCCAAAAGGCAGGTGAGCAGGAGTCTACCACAGTGCCAAAAAAAGAACCACAGTCTTCATTTTCTTTCTTTCTTTCTTTTCTTTCTTTCTTTCTTTCTTTTTCTTTTTCTTTCTTTCTTTCTTTCTTTCTTTCTTTCTTTCTTTCTTTCTTTCTTTCTTTCTTTCTTTCTTTCTTTCTTTCTTTCTTTCTTTCTTTCTTTCTTCTTTTCCTTCCTTCCTTCCTTCCTTCCTTCCTTCCTTCCTTCCTTCCTTCCTTCCTTCCTTCCTTCCTTCCTTCCACAGCTTTCTTGAAATTCAAAGAAGTTGAATAAACAAAATCTAGATTACTAAATCATGTGATGAGTACCAAAATTAAATTGCCAGCATAGCCATCTTTCCATCACATCCAAATCAATAAACTGAAGCAAAGCAAATATTAAATAGCTTTTCTTTTGGGGGCAGGGAGACATGGGGTATGAATAACCTTTTTTATTTCTTTCTAAAATCAGTGTTTTCTTTGAGGAGTTTATGAATGGAATACTAATTACCATTATTGTTGCTTTTTTTTTTTTTTTTTTTAGGAAATGCAGATCACCTTTAAACAATGTTAGTAATGGATGGAATGCTGAAATCTTTTATTCACATTTTGAAGCTGTTGTCTGGAGTATTCACTGGCAGACTGAAACCAAAAGTAGACTGTAACTTTAGCAGTCAGTGTAAAATCTGATCATTGCAATATAGAATAGTCATAATAGAGATACTCATACATAGAGGTAAGGGTGTTATATTTTCTTCTTTTCTTCCCTCTTTTTTTCAGAAACATGAGTGTCCTGTCAAAAAAGACATTTCTTTACTTATAAAATATTAAGATTTTTTGTATTTTTTCTGAAAATTAGTTTCATTACAAGGATGTGCAGTGCAATATCAGACCAAGTAATGTTTTCTAAATTCTATTAATTCTTCCTTCTATGTAGAGCTTACCCAGGAAACAGTATCCTGAAGAGCTGAAAAAATTATAAAATTAGATACAGTTGTAATATTAACACCGTTATTAGCATTGATCTTCTATTTTAATAAATCTGCTTAGAAATACTAAATACTTTAAAAATACAAAATTTGGGTGGGGTGATGTTTTTTGTTTGTTCTGCTTCCCTCCCTTCCCCTCAATGTTTGTAATTGAAGTGAGAAAAATTTCTGATTTGTGGGAAAAAACAACCAACTTTGTTTTGGGAAAAGTCATTTACAACAGTTTTAAATGTCTTGAAAGCCTTGTTTAGTCCTCAAAAAAATTTTCCCTTTGTTAAAGGTTTACATTGCAGAAGAAAATTCATTGATGCAATTGCTGTGTAAGGATCCCCTGATAGGTAGAATCATAGATATATAGATAGACAGATAAATGAGCACATACAGAAAAAAAAAATGTTTGCAGACCTACATATGAATACTGTATTTATATAGATATTATGCATTACACATATATATATAAAGAGAGGATGTCAAAAGGATGGAGGCAGGCTCTTCTCTGTGGTGAACAAGAGGCAATAGGCAGAAGCAGAAGCACAGGAAGTTCCACCTGAACATGAGGAAGAACTTCTTTCTGTGCAGGTGACCACACACTGGAACAGATTGCCCAGAGAGGGTGTGGAGTCTCCCTCACTGGAGATATTCAAGAAACATTTGGAAACAGTCCTGTGCCATGTGCTCTGGGATGACCCTGCCTGAGCAGGAGGCTGGACCAGATGATCCACTGCTACTCCTTCCAACCTTACCCATTCTGTGATTCTGTGATTTTGTGATATACATATATATAGATATATATATATAGATATATATATGTAATATATATATATCAATAGAGAGAGATGATCTCCAAATATAAGGTTATTTATACAAAAACACACAGTTTATCTTGTGCTAGCTTATGCTGCTAATGGATTTCAAACACATAAACAAGACAACAAAAAATCTTTAGTGTAATTAATGAGATTAGTGGAAGGATCATTATTAATTAAGAAATGTCATGGAGAAAAAAATTAAATAAATTATCACCACATGTCTATGTAGTATCTGTGAGGATCAGTTTGGCTCAGTAGGAGACTATCTTATTTCAATACACTTACCTGGGTATTTTCTGCTCTCAGAGAATTCTTTCTTACAGAAAAAATAGTCATTTGTTTTATGATCAGCTTAGATTTACAGGATATTTTTTTCCTCTTTCTCCTAATTCAACATCAAACCTAAAGCTGCAAAATCAATTTTATGAACTGTCATAATATTTTGTGATTATGTCTTTTGCTGTTCTTTCTAACCATAAATATTCATAACCACAATTAACACAAGTGCTTGTATAGTAATCTGATTCTTGCCTGTGACAAGACTACAGGTGTGAGAAGGAATTACAAACACTCCTGCAACAGCTGCATATTCATGCAACAGTTTAGGCTTAAAGAATGGACAAAACCATAACTTATAACTACATTTGAAAACTGTGATTACGTGTGAGGACTCATTTGCCACCAAAATTAAAACATATGCTGATTCTATTACCGTAAAGTAATGCACATGATTGCACTAGTATGTTTTAATGTGCATCCATTCACCCTCTCAAAAAAACCCCACAAAAAATCCAAATAAAATATTTTTTTTCCTTATGAAACACATATTTTCAAATATTATTACATTTTTCAAATTTTTCAACCATTTAGTAATATTATCATAGACCTATGACCTTTATCCGTAGTATGAAAGGCAGTAATATGGTAATGTATTTGTTCTTGCTTAGACCAAATCTGGTGGGTTTTGTACAATAATTAGATTTCACGTCACTGGAAGAGTAGGAGAGCCAGCAAATTTTGGCCTACCTTTCTGCATGTCTAACTTCTTTATGCTGACTCGAGCAAGATTTGATTCAGTCTCCTGAAACTTTATTATAGGATTTTGCTTTATTCAGTCACTCATATATTCATATATTTCTTTCAAGTCAGCATTTTTTAGCTTCCTGGAATATTCACAGTCTTTCCTACGTGACTAGGAAGTTCCTGTGACTTTGAAGTTTTCAGAAATATTAATAATCTTATGTTTAGGTCACAGAAATAAATAAATTAAAACCAAGTGGATGACTAAGGTGGAGATAAGATTTCATTGCAAAACTTTTCAAATATTTTCAATTGTTTGGGGTTTGTTTGTTTGTTTTTCATAGAAAAGGGATCAAAATTTTGATTTTTTTTGTTCAGATTTAACAAATCATAGATATAGGTCACTTTGTAATAGAGTGGGCAAACTTTAATAATCATAAATCAATTTCTGAAGATAATTATATGCCATTTCCTCCAAAAAAACACCACCAGAATTTGTCCACCTCACAAAAGGTAAGGGCAGCTCAGAGGTTTTCAGACTTCTTTGCAGAGACTTAAATCACTTGCTTTGCTTTTGTCCTCAATGAAGGACAGGATAATATTTCTGGAATTGCATAAATTGTTTGGATTACTAAATTCCTACATCATATAGGTGAATTGTTTTTTTCTTGAGACAGTAGTCACCAGCTTCAGAGTAAATTATATCTATTTGAACATTTTCAATTAAGCTCTTAGCATTCACTGCCAACCAGGAAATGTGAGCTTTAGTAATGGAATACACTGAGATCATTGCATCCCTTTTTTGCCCTGCCTGGCAGTAAAAATCACTCTAGCTAGTAAATTATGTATTTTTATTTTGTAAAATAACAGTGGTGCAAATATGAATTAGAAATCTTGGTTACTTTTTAGTTTGTTGCACTGCAGAACACTTAAAAGATTACATCAGATTTGTCGGGTTTGTTTTCCCCAAAGGGTTTCCTGCAACAGAATTGTAACTTTGTCCTTGCCAAGAAAAGTCAAACGCAATATTAAAAAGGCAGCAGAGCATGTACCTGAACAATTGCAAATGAGAGAGAAAGAATGGAAACTCGCTGTGCAAGTGATAAAGATTTAGCAGCCTTCCTAGGCTTAAAGACTATGAGGTAGGTAAAAGTCAACACACACTCACTCCCCTTCCCTGCTCACCTCCCTGAGGGAAGAAATCAACCCCAACAACCCATCATAGTAAGTGAACTCAGAGGTAAGCAGCCATGGGAAAGGTAGTAATCTTTTTCAGCATTAATCTACAAAGTCATTTGAAGTAAAGATGTTTTACAAGTTTTTATGTATCCCTCTGCTAATACTTACAGAGGATGAGTTCTGGTCCAGCAGAAATGATATTTCCGTACATAGGTAAACAGAGATATAATTATAGATATTCAACATGTATAATTTTTTGCATAAAATATATTTCCAAAACCAATCCATATTTCTGTGACTTTCTTCTGAAAATATGGAAGGAATTGAGGGCAATAGAGAGATCAATTTGAGCTGTGCTTCTGCATAATTTAAATGCTAGTCCCAAGTGCAATAATTACACAGTTTGCAAAGAATTTTGCATTGGTATGTGAAATGAGACATTGTTAAAGTAAAATAATTTCCTTTAACATTCTACAAATTGATTGCATGCAACATGTTCTTGAGATTTTCCCTTTTCCAAATTGTTGTACTGCAATCCAAATAAGATTTTCTTTCCCCAAAGATACAATTATCACTTTCCACATGTCTGATCCAGTAGTTTCCCCACTCATTCATTAGCTTTTTTACACTTTCTACTAATGTCTCATGGTTTTATTTCTAAGGCTAATAAACCTGAGTAGAAGCAGGAATCCAGATGTACAGAAATACAGAATTATTTGAGCACTAAAGTGGAAACTAAATGCCAAAACAGAAGTTCGTGTCAGTGTTGCAATCATAATATTTTAAGGAAATCAGATCCTTAAAATATCCATTTACAGATATGTAATTTGTTTCAGAAAATCTTGAGCACACACAAAAAAAAAATTAGGAGCTCTTTCCATTTGAATATATTTTAAACATATTTTTTTCCAGGAGTTAAAAATTATATAAACATACATAAAATACTCTAAGGACAGGGGAAAAAAAATAAATCTGGGATTTATATTAGACAGAAGTGTTTCAAACACATTCAGGTGTCTCAGGAGAGCTCAGCTGCTATCAAGATCACAAAGGTCATGAAGTTTGTTCTGGCTTCTAGTGGCACAGGGGTTGCAGATATGGTATCTGTAGTGCTTCAACAGCTACACTCTGAGGTACAGCAATAGCAAAGTAAGGCTACAGGGTGGGCAAAGGTAAAACTATTTCCAAACACAACAGCTTTGCCCAAAGTCACTTCATATTCTACAAGCTGTGTTTTTAAGTCAAGAATGCTCCATTTCACCAATGTACAATTCAATATTAGCTTGGAATTGGAAACAGGAAATCATCATTAGCACAGAAACCAAGCATCATTCCGTCATATATTTCCAGTGACTGTGTGATTTACTGCATATAGCTGGAAAGGTGAATGTGATTAACTAAATAGACTACGCACATCATTCAAATATATGTAATAAATTTAATTTATGCATGTAAATAGGATAGTTTATCTATGACTGATGTGTACACAGATTTAAAAAGTAACACATCATTTTGAAATTGCTGCAATTTTCTGCTTGAGTGCATGCATGGTTTAATTCCTATCCCTTGGAATTTTATAAATGCCTTTAAAAATTCTTTTAAAACAGTATGTTACCTTTGGGAAATGTTTAAGGCTTAATAACACAGTATTCAGCAAAATGCATGTTGCTATTTTAGGTCTCCTAATCCCCTCCTTGTTGTTATAGTCTCACATTTCCTTGCATAACATGTGTGCTTTAGCCATTAAAACAGATAAATATTGAAAAGATCAGTTTAGCCTTGCATATTATTGACTTTACTCATGTAAAATGAGCATGATGTTGCTCTGTCATATTAGAAATTTTGTGCAGTGATAGGAACAGAGAAGACAAACCAAAGTATTTATTTTTAAATCTGAGTAGAGCTCTAAATTGCTCAGGTTACAGTTGTGTTAACAGAAAAATTCCCAAGCATTGATAGTAATGACACAATATAAATGTGATAATGAACAAATTTGAACCTTGAAAGAATCTCCTTTTAAAACACAATCAGTAGAAACCAGTTTTATCCTCTTTGTCTGAGTCTTACTCCATCCAACCATAATTTCTATTCAAATTGTTACCCTGATTTAATTTTTTTTTGTTTTTAATAAATCTGTAAATCACCTAATAAGAATTAGGATTATAGAAAGCCTCACTATTTCATGATTAGACTAAAGTAAAAAAAAAATCTAGTTTAATAAGGAAAATTGCAAAATTTCCTTGTGTTTTACCATGAGCAGACTACACAAACTTTGTGTTTTCTAAGAGTCTTCTTAGCTTTATCTTTAAAGCACAATTTTTTTTTCAGTCCCATGCAGATATATAATACAGCATGCCCATTTGTCTTGGTGTCAGCGGATATACTAAATAATTAACACCTTTGCCTTTATTCCTTTCTACTCCTAACACCTTCCTTATTATCTCAGCTAATCTTTCATTGGGTGTTCATCAGTGAACCTGTAGTAGCAGGTTCCTCTTGAACCTTAAGAAGCTTTCTGTGGGCAGCTGCCCTGAGATGAACAGCCACACATTTCAAGAGAAGCTGTGCAGTTTTCAGTGCATGATTAGTATTTAAACCCCATTGTAATTCTGGCAATGAGCCCTTTGAACAGACTCTCTGTTTTACAAATATTATTTAACTTTCTGGAAGCATAAAATTAGCTTATACAATTATTATAGTAATTTATTGATATAACCATTGTATGTCATATGGTTGAATGTTAGAATATTGTGTGATTATAGACATAATGTTTTCCTCAGAAAATAACATCAGATTAACTGCATCGTTTAACAGTTAAAACAAAAAGCAAATTAAAAAAAAAGTTTTACCTAAATTTATTGGTATTTTCAAACCCTGTTCTGCAGCACTGTACACACACTTATTCACCCTAGCAGAGGAAGACTACGAATAGCACCAATAAAGCCACAAATAGTTCAAAACCTTATGCCATATATACCATATTTCCACTCTGGATTATATACAATTAAAATACAATGACATCATCTTCTCTGTTTAACTTAATACAATCATAAAAATTCAATTGTATTGAAATAATATATTGTTTTTCTGACATTCAAATCCAGCAAATTCAGAGATGCAAGATGTGTGGTGGACCAGTCTGCCTTGTGGAAAGGTCAGCCTAATACAAAAGACCAAAGAAAAATACAAGAGCCATGAGCCACGAAGCTGCCAAACTATTACATGTGCAGCATCTGACAAAAACTAACTAGATGTTTAAAGCTAGGCATAACTTCCCACTGAAGTGATAATAATTTAAGCTGAACATTTTTTAAACAATGAAGCAACATGCATATTTTATATACATCAATGTCTTCATTTAGACTTTCTCTCTTGAATAAATTCCCTGAAATGTAGGCACTCTGACTGCAAAATTTACCAAGCCACAGCTGACAGTAATGTTGTTAAGCAACAGAGAGAAAAATGCCATTATCTTCAGAGGAGCTAGTGTGAGGATATGAATGATATCCTACACCTTTCTATGATTAGACTTGGCTGCTTTTGCTATGTGAACATATCTTAGCAACAGTTTATACTCAGCAGAATTTATAATTACTAAAACTGAGAAAAGCAATGAAGCATGCATTTTAATTGTGGAGAAATGTAACCCTTGAGAAAAATCATACATGAGAAAATGTAAGACAAATGGATTAATTTTAAAATGGGCAGTTGCATGTTTTGGTCACACTCAGGAGACGGTGAACTTTCAAAACACAAAAATGAAAATTTTCATGACGATAAAATCAAAACAATTAGTGAATAGTTAGTGTCAGTGAATATGTCTGAAAATACAGGATAAGGGAGTCTGAAAGTGAAATACAGCCTACATAAATCAGAGAATGCAAAGAAGGCAGGCTACTGAAATGAGTTCTAATTCTGCCTGTTTGGCACTAATTTTCTATTAATTAATCAATTAATTTGTTTGTTCATTAATTTCATCTGCCTTCCATCTAATTTTCAATATTTAAAATTGAAGTCTAATAATTTATTTCATTATTTTACAGAGTACCATGGTGATTAATAAATTATCACCTTTAGAATTGTATGACATTTAAAGCCCAGAAATATTGCACACTACGCTGATTGTTGGTTGTGGCATTTGCAGAGATGTCATAGAAGACTTTTGGAACTTCTGCTTAATATTTATGTTGTGCATATACTTAGAACAGAGATAAGCTGTGCAAGAAACCCAGCCATAATGACTTAGCTTTGTAGATCAAAGACAAGAAGTAGATGAGAGTGCAAAAGCAAGTATCTAATGCATATCTCTTTCTGCAACAGGAAATTAAAATAAAATTTGGATTCTTGAGCTCAGGTATGGAAGATCACAGTTGTAAGGCTGCTCATTTAACATATAGCTACCTCTGAGAGTAGGGCAACTGCTTTAAAGGATATCTTCAAGGTAAGGTGCAGGATTTAATTTACGGTGGACTGACTTAATTTGAGCAAGCTCCCATTGACATGAACACATTATACAAGCAATCTTTGAAAGTTGAAAACACTGCCTGTTTACTCAATCTGTTAGGCAGGATGTGATTTAATGTTGAACAAAATTAAAGCTCAGTTACAGACTTCAAGAGTAATAGAAATCCTGATAATGGTGACTAGTCAGAGGAAAATGTTAATTTTACTTTTTCAACTGTATTATATTTTAGAAAAGGAAAAAAAAAAACAACTGCCATTTGACAGCAACTTTCACTGACTCTAGAACAGCTGAATGAGGTTAAGCTGTAGTGTGTTTTATCTGCATTACAATTAACCTTCCTGTTGCAGATGCAGAGCTTTGAGAGGCTTTTTGGATTCCTCTGCCAATAAAATCTCTAAAAGTCAGTCAGTAAGTGAGGTTATCACCAGACCTATGTCATTGACATAATTTTGTTATTAGAAAACTCTTAAATAAAAAAACACCTAAGAAAAAAAGAAATAAAAATACCCATTCCTTCATTATCAGAATTCAGTCAAAAAAGGAGCAGAAAGGATGTCAAGCCATAACCTCTGTCTCCTTTGCTTAAGAATAAAAAAAAAAAAAAAAAAAGAAATATTCTCAGCAGGTTAACAAGCAGACTTTTTGGTGCTCTTTGCAGCTAAAAGCAGATTTACCTCTTGGCTTGCTGAACGCACTTTAACAGTGTTCTATTTGCACTTTAGGAGTAACTCCAGAAGCCCCAAAGGAAAAAAGACAAAGAACTTTCCTAGCAGTTTTCAAAAGCAACTGCAAGAATTGAGCTATATATGAGGCTTGGGATATTGTTAAAAGGGGTGAAAAGGGAAACTGGGGAAGAGGGCAGTAACTGGAGAGCAGAAGGTTAGAGGCTGGCTGTTCATTTGGGGGATTTGTATTGAGAAAGAGATCAGGCTTGTTTAGCTGGTTGACTGATTTCTTCTGGGAGATGTGATTTTCTGCCTGTACTGGGTAGAAGGAAAAGAAAAATCAGAAATAATTATTTTTGGCAGTGTTAGGTAATTCCCAGTCCCAGCCATCTTAATTTGGTCACCAGCTGTTACTGCTGAAAAGTATTTTGTGTTACACAATATTAATTCTCCATTTGTGTTCGTCTTCCTGATTGCTATTGCTTTCTCTGTTGCATTTATTCTAAATTTCTTGAGATTTTTTAGAAATCCTGCTTTGCAAACTACTGCTGCAGTTCTAGAATATTTACAGCCCTTAATTTATTGATATGTTTACTCACAGCTATAACTCTTTCTGAATATATTTTTTGTCTGACAAAAATTGGTCTTTTTCATTTCGTATAATTAATGTGTTGCATGTTGGGCATATTGCCTGAAGTTCACCCTGCTGCTGAAAGCCAGTCTAAAGTACCTGAATAGGGAAAATCAGTAAGAAAGGTTTAAATATTTATGGTGTCCCTAATAATGTGGTCACACATTATCTGGGAAACTTTCAAGAAAACCCAGAACCAGAAAATATTAATCTCCAATATTTAATCTCCATTAAAAAAAAAAAAAAAAAAAAAAAATTGTGCCCTTAAAACCTTTATACACCAAAAGATCTGATAGCCCAGTGACTAAGGTCATGTAATGAAATAAAAGAGAAACTAAGTCTTAGAGTATACCAGGCCAGGGCTAAACTATACATTTTATTCTGTTTTAAGTGCATATTCAAGTTTGGCCCTTAATTATCCATATTGGCCATGTACTGGTTTGATTTTCAACTGAACTTGGCACACACGAACTGTTTCTCCAATTGAAAAAAATTATTTTGGAGGTGAGCAGTACAGAGCAACAGAGAGAGTCTTGCCAAAAGTACACTCAGCTGTTTTTTTTCAAGGGTTTCTCAGTAAAATCTCCCCATGTACTCAAATCCAGTATTTAGCCAGTTAAATAATGAAAAGATGCTTTGAATCTTTGTGTCAAAATATCTGACACTGGACTGATACCTAATGGCTGGAGGGGGCACTCCAGTATTAGAAAACCACACAGTTTAGCCCTGAGGAGTAAAAACCCAAACACACAGCAATGCAGGGCATCTTCTGGAACACCTTTCAGGTTGTTACAGAACAGTCTGCTGATTCAAGGTTAAAATACAGGTATAGCCAAGTGTATCTGATTTTTGACATTACCAGTGAAGGACTGCAGTGTTACATGAGCTTTTAAAGCACAGTCACTGGCACTTGTCTGGGTTTGCTTTGGCCTCAGTGCTTTCAGCCTGTAACAGCCCCCTAGAGACCAAGTGGCTATTGACAATCTGTTGTAGTTGAAATCCTGAGAATATTGTATGGAGTGAAGGTTTAACACCGTTTGGCTGCCCTCAAACCATGCCCCTAGCTCTTTTTTTTTCTGACTGAGGCTTGCAAACTTTACAATTTTCAAACTTTATCCGGTAGCCAACAAGAAGAAAATAGTCTGATGCAGAACATAGCAAAAGGCCTCTAAATAGATTGAAGACTGAGAAGAAAGAACTCCTACCATGAAAATTGGATCAGTCTTAATGTGAATCTTGGGAAACTGCCCTTCTGTCATAATCCTTCATTCCCTCCCTTAGTTCTTCCTGTAGAATGTGTAAACTCCAAAACAAAAGCAAGGCAAGGCAAGGCAAGGAATATTTTCCAAAAGATGGTCAGCAACATACCATTGTAGCTGATGGTGTTTAAAGTGAGGAAGTGAACAGGTGAACAGCTTCATTAATTCTAGGTGTGTTTTATCACTCCTGATATCTGAACTGGCAGAGCAAATCAGACATGTATCCTCCATTCCTTCTGAAGGATGCCTAAGGCAGCTCTTCCTGTCACCCAAGAATGTAAGATACAGAAGAACCCAACAGCAATACAACATCTTCATTCAGTTTCTTCTTAAAAAGCAGGGGTATGCTATGGGGTTTAACGAGACCAAGAGCTGGGTCCCGCATTTTGGCCATGACAACCCCACACAGCACTATGGGCTGGGGAAAGAGTGGCTGGACAGTGACAAGGAAGAAAAGGACCCAAGGGTACTGACTGACTGTAGGCTGAACATGAACCAGCATGTGCCCACATGGTCAAGAAGACCATTGACAACTGGGTGTGTATCAAGAATAATGTGGTCAGCAGGACCAGGGAAGTAATTCTTCCCCTGTACTCAGCACTAGTGAGGCCACACCTTGAGTACCACGTTTAGTTCTGGGCCCCCTCACCATAGGAAAGTTGTTGAGATGCTGGAGCATGTCCAAAGAAGGCCAACAACACTGGTGAAGGGTCTGGAACACAAAATCTATGGGAAGTTGCTGCAGGAGATGGGGTTGTTTAGCCTGGAGAGAAGGAGGCTCTGGATTGCTCTCTTCAATTATCCGAAAGGAGGGTGTAGCCGGGTGGGGGTCAGTCTCTTCTCCCAGGCAATCAGTGACAGGTAAGAAGAGACAGTCTCAAACTGTGCCAGTGGAGGTTTAGGTTGGACATTAGGAAGAAGATCTTCACAGAAAGGTTATTGGGCTTTGCAATGAGAGGAGTCACCGTCCCTGGAGGTATTTAAGAAAAGACTGGGTGTGGCACTCAGTGCCATGGTGGTGTTGGCAAGGTGGTGTTAGGATGGACTCAATTATCTCAAAGGTATTTTTCAACCTAGCTGATTCTGTTATTCTTTGATTCTGCAATATTCTCTTTTAGTATTAGTTTATGCTTCAATAGTTCATTCACAAAAAAAGATGTTAAGAACATAAGGACTCAATGACAGGTTTGGCTTTGAGTATCTGAGGGAGAAGGAAACAGGAAACAGACCATCTCTGTTTCAAAATGGAATGGACAAATAGGACCTACATAGTCACACAAAAATATTAGTCTGTGGGTGGAGCAAAACAAAAAGATCCATGCATAGGGTTCTATGTAAATGCCTTTAGTTGTGGAGGCTTTCATGTTAATGACTGGTAGAGGAGATCTGCCTCCCTCCACTTCCCTTCAAAAACACAGTTATCCATTTCTGTTCTCCTCCCAGAATAAATTAAATAAATTGTATTGGGAGTTCTGTCTCTCTCAATACATGCAATTTAAGCACGTACTAAGTGCTTATGTTGTCAATCCAGATTATCTTTGCACAAGGTTTATTTTGGGAGGGGAGGAATCAAAGGAAGGTAAGGCGACATATCTAGGGCATTTGGGGAGAAACAAGCATGAGGAAATGGAGGGATAAGGTAATAAAGGGGGACAGCTATCTGTAAACAACTGGGTGGTGGGTAAAACTGGATATGCCTGCACCTGATCAGCACAAGCTGCTGTATCCTCTTATTAAAATCCATTGCTAATTATTTTCCTGGGGGAGGGGGTAGGGG
>VZSE01002188.1:338790-358836 GCA_013398275.1 Promerops cafer | reverse complement strand
GGAGGGGGTAGGGGGTGGGGGGGCTCTGTTTTGGGAGCATGAGCATGTATGGGGGTTTCAGTGCCAGCAGCTGGAGTCCAGCCCTGGGGGCAGAGCCATGTGTTAGTGGTGTCAGTGATTGCAGCAGGAGGGGTTGTGCGAGGGTGAGTACTAGTGAAGGGCAACCCAGGCTAGCCAGAAAGTAGATGAACTGAGCTGGGAAATAGGGAGGGGAAAGTGGGTCTCTGAAGGTGAAGCCATGAAAAGAGCTGGTTATCAGAAGGACCAAGGAGTCTTGGGCAGTTGCTGGAGTGATTATGGGTCTGGGAGCTTCAAGGGACAAGACTTGCTGCTGTGTGCAGGAAAGTTAAAGCAACCAGCCTGTGCAATGTGAACAACAAGGCCGTTGCTGGTTTAGGAGAACCATCTAAATTAAACAATAAATAGCAAAACCAAAAACCCCCTTGGAAGAAATAGTGATACACAGAGGCCTGGCACTGTGGAGAAATCAGGCCTGGGGTGCAACCATTACCTGTGGATCTATGCTGTGTGCCAGTATTAGGGCACAGTGGGTGGGCTGGACTTGGTATCTCTGGTGGGAGAACAGTTAGACCGGACCTTGGAAGAGACCTCCACTGCTGTGAGAGTATCATGTTCAGAATGTGCAAGTATGACCTAAAATAGAACTTTAAGAATAGAAATTGCTTACCTCTTCTTACACCCATCATGACTGAGAAATGCATTTAAAACACAGAGGAAATTAGTTCAGTATAGGAACAAAGAAATATTTCTTTGTTCAAATGTTGTTAGTAAGGCTGACTATGCTGCTAAAATTATTTTAAGCAACTTCTGTCAACAAATTCCCAGCCTTTTTTCACTTACATCACACAAAGTCTGTATTTTACTTTGTCTTCCTCTGTGACAAGACCAATGCAGATTAAGTATTCTCTTCTGCCTCTTTAATATTTGAGTCTGAGTACTGGCACACATAAATATAGCAGTTTGATTGCTTTTTGGATATTTTTCTACTGTCAGACACCAGGGGATTGCAATGCTGATTTGATTTTACAATCAAAGTCTGTGGATATGTTGAACAAATCAACTTCTAAAATGCAGTGTACAGCTATAGTTTTGAATATGATATCAGGAGAGAAAAATGAAGAAAGAAGTATGACTTAAAGTCTTGTTGCAGTAGTTTTTTATGCACAGTGATTCTAACTGCATTGCAACTATGTGTTATTTGCCAAGCATCGACTTCCAGCTAAGATGTAGTAATCATCAGATGAAAATTAATTAAAAAAACCCCAACCCTGTTATGCAATGGATGTACTGCAATTGCTGCAGTTTTAGTCAGCTAAAATCCTTTTCCTTACACAGTAACTTAAACACACTGAAACTACAGTGAAGCCACAGTGACATCAAAATCAGATTATGATTTTGAAACCTGTCACCATTCCATGTTTTTGGTAAAAAAGTAATAATGTTCTTCTGTGTGAAACATCTGTGACTGGCCTTTTATTTTCTTTGCTTTTTAAGAGCATTACAAAGCCTATTGCCATTTGTTTATGTTTTGTATAAAACAAGTAAAGATCTTTTGAAAATCTATTCCATATACTGTAGTGACATTAAGCACTAAAAGTGTCACCCAAATGTTTTCAAGACGCAGTGAGTACAGGGTAGACCTGAGAAAAGTTGCATCTATGAGATGGGAGAAAAAATTCTCAGAAATTATACTCTATACCCTTGCACTTTCTCGTTTCCCATATGGGTATGATAGTTCAATACAAGTAGCATGGAAATAAGTGTCCCTGAAACTAAACTAGAAACTGGATACCACTGTGCTTATTGGGGCATGCACCCACCATGGACAAGATTTCAAAATGTGTTGACTTACAAATGAGCTGTCCCACCATAGTGCATTGGTCTAGCATGAAAAACAATCACTTAATCAGAGCATATACCTATCAGTTTGGGTGCAAGACAAATTATTCAAACATTCCTGTTAATTGACAGACAGTTTAATAATTTTAATTTGAAGTGTCCCTTGGTGGTGGATGAAATTAAGGATGAAATTAAAAAGTTATATTGAGTTGAATGACAAACCAGACTTTATCACCCATGAGTGCTCACAATGGGAATTTTCTAAAGGGATTATTAGGGGAAGGTTAATTAGCATTACATCTGGGAAATGGTAACAGATGAGCTAAGGCAAATCTACATATAATATTGAAGCAATTAGAGAAAATGCTGTAACAACGTCCCCCCTCAAAAATAAAAAAAACCCACAAAAATATAGATTTAGGAGGTAGATAACATGGATAAAAAGTCATTTATATTACCATCATATTACATGAAAAAGATGTGGTTTTTTACATAATTCAAGCAAATAAAATTTTGAGTTAGAGACTTGAGGGTGAAAAAAAGCCATTTATGTATGTATTTCCAAGTGGAAATCATGGAATTAAGCTATTGTGAAGTATCCAAGAGGGAGGCCCCACAACCAATCCTCAGAGTTATAATTATAAAAAATGAGCTTAATTTTTCAATAAGTCTTAATATGTAATTATCAGAGCTTCATAAAACTAGATGCATTAGTCATCTGTTTAAAATTACAATTATCAGCAGAGACATTAAAATTTAAGTGTTGAAACTGTGCATTTAAAAGATATATGATTACATAAGAAAATAGGTCCTCATTTTCCTTTCATTTAAGAAAATAATATATTTTTAGACTCAAAGTCTCATCCACTAAATAGGACCCAATCTTCTTCTAGCAGATTGGTAAGATTAAAAGCAATACAGCATAAACGTCTTAATAAGATTACTCGGAAGGATATCACAAAACAGAACATGGCAGATCACCTAATGAGTAACCAAGGCAGCTAGAATGTTACCCAATTCATTATAGATGAAACATCCTTTTAAAATATTTAATAACAGGCTATCACAGCTCCTTTTTTTCCTCCCTCTCAAGTTATGAAACTCAGGCTCCAAACATCTTCTGCAAAGTTCAAGAACCAGATAAAGGTGCCTTGTCCTCAGTGTAGGGAATACTACCCATTCCCCACTGTAAACTCTTCTGAACCTTGCCCATGAACTCAGGAGCAGTAAATGGCCTCCACTCTTATAGCACAGACACGAATCAACTGAAGTAGAAACTCCCTCAAATAAATACATACAGCAAGGTCTTCAAACAGGAACATCTGTTCCAAGCACTTTAGGAAAACAGCCAAGAGGCAAAGACATAGCCAAGAGAATAAGTGCTGAAAGTAGTTTGTCAATGTCAATTTTTTAAGAAGCAGGGTTGTCCCTTTCTTACTGATCTCTTCCTGAAGAATGGAATAATGTCATGATTTATAATGATTTCAAAATAAAGTAAGGAAAACAAATAAAAGGTGAAAAAAAAACAACTATAAAATTAGCAAGGACCTTTTAGGTTGTGAACTAGATTGAATGTTTTTCAGAACTTTGGTAAATAAAATAATTTGTAGGTTTCTAGGAATAATTTAAAATTCCATTGCACTACTCCTCCCCCCTTTTTTTCCTCTACTATTTTCAAGTAGAGCTCTATGCAAGTCATATTTGAACCAGTCTGCCCAAAACTCTAAAGAATAAATTAAGTTCCACGCTTCATTACTGCCTTGACCTTTGTTGATTTAGAATTTTTTTTTTTCCTTTCTCTAGATATTCTTTTCCTTCTTATGCATTTAGAATGTGACTAAAGTGATGATGGACCATGTTGTGTCCTTCAAGTGATATTAAAAGTCAGCTAACTAACATGAAGGAATGCTTATCGACATTAAATCAAGTTTCCATTGCTTTAGATTCTACCAGGAAAACATCAAAATGTAGGTGTCTCAGGAATTTGTATGTTTGATACCTCTGTATAACTGATGTTGAGAAAACAACAACTCAGTGCTAAAGGAATGGAACACAGTAGATTTTTCATTTTCTGTACAAGTGAAGAGATATTTTTACATTTGGAGCGTTCAGATATTCTACTCTCAAGAGATGGGGAGAAGCCAATTGCTCACCCCTGAACCTCCATCACCAATAAATTAAGATTACAGTAAGAGAGTACATCCCCATGTGTGTGCCCTCTGTGTTTATTAATCTATCAATACCAGAGAGTCAGTGGGAATGTATATAGCTGTTCTTGTATTAAGTTATTAGAATGGATATTAAATATTTTTCTTGCAGGTGATGTTTGGAATGAACACTGACATGTTTCTAGATGAGAGCTAATAGTGCATTTAGTTTAGAAAATATTATTTTAGGAATCAGAATTCTGACCCCCAGGTCCATTTCTGCAGTGCTGCTTTCTAGCATCTCATTCCCCAGTCTGTCCATACAACCAGGGTTGCCCCATCCCAGGTTTAGGATCCAGCACTTTCCCTTGTTGAATTTCATATTGTTGGGGATTCCCCAGCCCTGTAATTTGTTGAGGTCTCTCTGCAGGGCCTCACTGCCCTCGAGTGAGTCAAGAGCTCCTGTCAGTTTTGTACTCTCTGTAAACTTGCTTAGTATCCCTAAATTGGAGCCCTGCAGAATGCACAAGTGACAGGTCACCAATCTGATGTCACCCCATTCAATACAAGCCTTTGTGCCCCGNCAATCTGATGTCACCCCATTCAATATAAACAATACAAACCTTTGTGCCCTGCTCATGAGCCAGTTGCTCACCCATCTCATGGTGTGTTTATCCAGATAATGCTGGACATTTTGCCTGGAAGGATACTGTGAGAGACAGTACTGAAAGATTTACTGAAATCCAGAAATATTGAATCAAGTGTGTGGGTTACTTTCTCATAAAAGGAAATCAGGTTTGATAAGCAGGACTTTCCTCTCACGAAGTCACGCTGGCTGTGACTGATGACTGCACTAATGCAGTACATGCCATTGTTCACAGCACATAGCACTAGGTCCCTGAAGTCAAATAGACTACTAAAGATACCAACTCCTGTTTCTAGTATGGCATCCTAAAAGCTAAAATCCTAGATATTATATTTGCTACATAATCGTAGCCCACCTTGTCTATGCAAAGCCATAGTGTGCCTGATTTTCCACTGTGTGGTTCATCTTCTGAACTATTCTACATCTGTACAGTAATATGCATATGGCATTTATTTCAATCGAGTGTGTGTGGCTTATTGTAATCTACTGATTGAGACTAAATTAATTAGTAGATACTATGATGGAGTTAAAATTAGTTGGCTGTGACAAATTCCCAGTTTCCAACATTTTATTTTTTTCTTAAACTTACTGCATCAGCCAGTCAAAATGGAGATGACAGAAGTTTGAAACCATATTCACTATGAAAATGAGGCATTTTTGTTGCAGGGAATTCCTTCCTTTGAACTTCTGAACTTTACAACAGCAGGGACTAAAAGCAGTCATTTTTAATGAAACCATAGTCTCCTCCCTTTAGCATTTAGACTCAATGATCAGAGCACTCAGCTTGAATATAGGAGACCTTCTGCTACTTTTGTTCACTACCTAAAGGGAATTAAACTGCAAATATGAGACAGACTAATTTCAGTGTAGTGTACAAGGACTTGATTTGTTCACTACCAGTTTTCTTGAAAAGGACTGTGATGAGGCAGCAGAGTAGAACAGGGAATTCCTGCCTTGTCCCAGCTGCTGCAGTCTGCTGGGACTTTCTGGAGAAGGCAAAACTGGTTCCTTTTGCAAACACAGCTGAAAATGGCCATCTGGGGGAAAAAAGAGTGGTGTAACAATGGGGAACAGGAAGGGAATGAGAAAAACAGCAAGCATAGAGCTAGCAGTAGAAATGAAAAACAGAAGGCTCCTGAGAGGTAAGAAGCATTCACCTGAAACAGAGGAGTGACTCAAAGCTGAGCTGCTGAAGCACCAGCAAGGGGATCAATGGCTATTTTGGTTTGGCCAAGGAAGTTATTTAAATCCCCATCTGTAATGTAAGACTGAGAGAAAGCTTTTATGGCTGCTTAATCTTTCTACTACAGATATGCTGGAAGCTGTTGCTAAGTGTTTTCTGATGAGATTTCAAAGTCCTTTTTTAAAATCTATAGTAAAAGCCTTTCCTTTTCCCCATCAGAATCCACATTTATCTAAGTTCTTAAACCTGCATCTGATGGTATGCCATAGCTATGTGCCTTTAAAAGTTTTGCTGATAAATATATTAATCTCAAACCATTACTTCTATAGGTGCTTTGAGATTGTTTGGTTTCATTGTATTTAATCACTGAATTTGTGGTGCCATAATGCTCTATAAAGAGGTTTATGCTGTGAATCTAGGAGAGTTGTACCCCACTTTTATTTTCCAGAACTAAGGTGATTTTTTCCTTCTTTGAAATGTAGGCTTTTAATAGAATATTCAATTTTTTAAGACTATCTAAGTTCTTAAACTATTTGTAAAAGCATCCTTTCTAAACTTTGACAATATAGACAAACCATGGACAAACTATAGACAAACTGTAAAGAGGTCTGAGCTATGAAAAACATGGCTTCTTTTTTTCAGCTCACATATCCTGGTTTTATGTTACTTTTTAAGATCAGATAACTTTCTGATGAATCATATACACTATAATATATGCTGACAGTTTTGACCTAGCACAAGATAGTTCAAACAATTAATTTCTTATTAATCTCTCCTTGCAAATGTTTAAACATTGCTAATAAATGTTTTCTGTAACAGCCATTGTAGAGAATGTAGGGAATCTTTTGTAAGGCAGAGGAAACAGTGAAAAAACTGGACGTTATTTTGCTTTCTTTGTAAAAATATTAGGCTTGTTTCATGGTTGAAAGACAACCATTACTGACATCATTTTTTATTTAATTTTTCTCTTCAGCTCTTCACTTATCTTCCACAATTCTGAAAGAAAAAAAAAAAAACAAACCAGTCCCTTAAGAACAAATAATCTTTTATTTCCCCACCCCACCCCTCCTCCTGAATAGTCCACACCAAAATGAGATCTTAAATTCTATCATTCAGCTATAGTAATTTCCTATTTTCAACCCATCTGTTCCATTCATCCATCTCCTAACCCTGGTGGATAAGAGGAACGCTGTTTGTTGTATGCCTAGGCCTTAGCATGGTATTTGCACTCTCCCATCGTCTTTTCATCAAATTGGTGAGATATGGGCAATAAAATGACTGACAAAGACTGCCAAACAAACAAAGATTATATTCAAATCACGAAGTGGGCAAGCATGATTCTTCTTCTTTATTCACTCTATCATCCTCTCTATTCAGCAACTTAAATGTAATTTCAATAAAACATCAATGTGCGTTTCATGGGGTTGTCAATTCAGTGGACTATGGAAACTTTTCAAACTTACTGTTGTCCGCTGTTGTCTACAGTCTCAGATCTCTATTACACTTATCAGAATAGTATAAAACCTTTATTTCAATATCCAACAGCAGAATCTACTATATAAATAACAAAAGTTAAACAATGTGCTTCCTCTCTTGCAATTTTAATTAGACCTAATCAAAACAAGTCATTTTGAATGATAAACTGAACAAATGATGGGAAAACAAATTACAGTGATCACTGATAAAATACCTCCATTATTATCAACTATTTCACTTTGATAGTATACCCATGAATATGTAATTGACTGTTCTAAATTGTTTTAGAGAGTTCATTATTATTTTGTCTAGTGGGCATTATTTTGTGCTAGCACTTTGAGTGTGGGTCTATTTTCTGCGCACAAAGAAACGCATTAGATTTGTCATTTATATTACATCATCTATAAAACCCAAGCAGCTTACTAAATTTTAATCATGCACTTCAATGTTCTAAAATGGCTGTGATTTTATGTGTTCTTGTATTTTAATTAACTAGATTCAGTAATAGAAGTTCAAATTGTCCTATTTTCAGACTTAATTAGGTTTAAAATTTTATTCCCAAAAGTTTTCCATTTGTCAACGCCAGAAACTTTCCTCCTTAGATATTATCCCTAGGCATGTAGGTAAATATAATGAAATATGTTTTCAAGTTCAGAAGTGTGCCTTATCTTTTACTTATTAAAGGTTGTAATATGTGATAAATCACTATCATTTCATCTTCAAAAGGAGGACTTCTGAATGAGCAAAATAGATGGAAACAGAAAGATATATTATTGTCCATGAATCTGCTAAATACAGCTGTGTTGGCAGGTATATTCAGCTCAAAAAACATACTAGATTCCTATGGGCTGAATTCAAAACAGTTCAGAGATCTTAACTTATTGTTTTGAAATTAGCTTTGAGAGATGTAGAGGAAGAGGGGGAAAAGTGCCAACAAAAGTATTGACATCTCAGAATTAGAACGTCTAAAGTCCTAGCTGTGTGTTCATTTCTTTCAGAGTTGGGTGATATAAGAAGTTGGAACTTGTAGAGAACACTTTTCTCTCTGAATTTTGCTTTATTATGTAGTACTTGATTTAATTTATTTATTTAATAATGTAACCACATGAGAACAAATGGTGCCAAGAACAGTGATTAAAATAATAATATCAGATTTTAATGAAGTTTGATTCTGTATTGATAACCTGTGTTAAAATGTTTATTTCAACACAGAAAGCCTTAAGTAGCAGTAGTAGATGTGTATTCAAACACATCCATTTTTATTGAATCTCTTTCTCCCAGAAGATCTATGTTTTCCTGGTTGAAATTGTAGTGCACATTGTCAATGAAAATTAAACTCTAAAGATTAAGTATATTCAGAATTATTTTTTCTGTTCATACAAGAAGTCAGTCCATCAAAGAGCGTTGTACTGGGACATTTATAAATAATCTATTAAATCTATGCATTACCTCGTCTCTTTTCTAAAGTCCAATTCCTAATGTTTCTAGGCAGTGTAGTAAAATACCTTTGTATTTTGAGAGCTTTTATAGAAGCATCTTTAATCAGTAAATCATGAAAATTAAAAAAAAAATTAAAAAGTCAATTTTAAAACTGAAAGCTTATAATATCACTTAAAGTTCAATAAGATAAGAATCTAAAACCAATTTTTATATACCCACTATCTCTTCCTGAGTATTAGAATTCTTAGGAAAGGTAATTATTGTTTAATTAAATCTACAGGTCTACTCAATCTTCTTCATTTTATTACTTACAACAAATAAGTCAGAAAGTTTGACTCTCAAAAAGCAAAAGATTTTTAACCCTCCCTGCATAACTCAGTGAGAGGTATGAAATAAAAATGGGATAGCTGTCAGATTTTTCCAAGTGGTTTCTACTTGACTAGACAATTATTTAAAAAAAATAGTTTCTACAGTGTTGTTAAAATAAGGTATTATTTTATTACAAGATACAATAAAATACATTTCTAGTTTTTAAATCGCACTATTGTAGAAAATATTTTTCAATAGTATTTCTTATCTCTAGTCTCCTAATGCTTTTTCTGTATTTCTTATGTGTTGAGTTGAATTGTAATTACTTTATCTTTCCTCTACCACCAGTATAGAGTGAGGCATCTCTAGACAGTTACTGGGTTGATTGAGTTCACAAGATTGTAACTGGATCCTTCTGATGCCAGGTTGCAGGTGAAACAGACTAAAATATTTATTAAACCTGCAGTCAAAGTTGTGTGTCCAGAGCTGGAATGAATCTGAGCATTGAGCCAGGAAGAATTTTGGAATTCAGTGCTAAATGAATGATGTGTATTACATTAGCTAGTGGAGGATCCCTGTTTCTTGTACAATACGTATACATATTGTATTCATGTAGCAGGTAACTGCTAGTTGATTAACACTTATAGTATTTGAAGGAGATTTAAAAGATATCTGCTGCTTAATTCATAGGTTTACAGCCAGATGCGACAGTTAGAATCTGCTATTCCATTCTTTTTATAACACAGGTGAACCAGTAAATATAATCTCTTAAATGAATCACTTTTTCTACGTCATCTGAAACATTTTTATAAATACGTAATCTTTACTTCAAATTAATAGTTACCATTTCCTTAGTTTTGATAATTGATGTACATTTTCAGACTTCAAACAACTCAGCTCATTTGTGAATAATTTCTAAAGTACTCTCTTTGTGAAACCATCAGATCTGCATACAGTATTTTATGAATGTCCTGCTAATATTATAAATTAAATAAAAAATTATAAATGGAGAAGGATGACACCATTTTCCTACCCCTACTCCCTATAGCTTTTCATTTGAGAGAATTATTTTTACAGATGCTGATTTTGTCATTGAAAAATGACACATTCTAAGTCTGCCTTTTGTCATATACTGTCAGAAAACAATACAAATTTTATAGCTATAAACTACATAATCTAAAGTTAAAACAAGTAAAACCCCCCACAGAACAGATTCAGGAAGGAAATTGAAGGAAGCACTGCAATACCATTCAGTGATAGACAAGTTCAGTAGTGATTCATTTCCTGAGCTGCTGGTTTCAAAAGAGTATTTTTAGCTCTGAGCCAAGTGTGAATGTATCAATATTTATTCATAATTTCTCTCTGGATCTTCAAAGAACATTTTTATTGCTCTGTTGGAAAATATTTGTCAATATATAAGGGCTAATGCAGAGTCAGCTGAAAAATTATATGACATAGACATGCAAGATATTGGGTCTGGAAGAAATTTATTTAATAAATATTCATATTGAAGAAGAAGAATTGTGTGGGGGGATAGTTTTAGTGAAATTAAATATCTAATTCTGATAAATATTTGAAAATATTTTTTCTTACATTTGATTTCTGGGTGGGGTTTATAGGGAAAGAAGGGAAGAAGGGAAAATGTCAGAAGTGCAGAGCAGGGGAGAGAAAAGAGTGTAGGCTGAGGTAACATTATTAGATTTTTAAAATTACCTCTTGAAAAGAAACTTACACTCACCAGGAGATTAAACTCTTGTAGTCAGCTGCTTTCATTAATTGAAGATATTTGTAACCATGCATTTCGTTTCATGGGCATTTGCTAGCAGCAGATATTTCCTACAACTTTGTTTTTGATAACCACTCTGCTTAAATAGACATTCAGTGAAACAAAGGCTAAACTCAGCTTTTCCAGATCCTGGATACACTGCAGTGTTCCATGTTGCATTACCAGGAGTGTATTTTAAACCTAAAGAAAATTTCCTAAAGAAAAAAACCTAAAGGCTACTCTTACAATACTACTCCCTCTGATACTTGGTCATGTGCTCTTCTGAAGCAGTTGTAGAACAGCTCTCAATTATTGAATAAAAAGGAGTGCTGCTTTCATCTGGGCTAAACTTAACTTTCTTCACAGTGGCTGGCATGGGGCTGTGTTTTAGATTTGTGCTGAGCATAGGGTTGATAATACAGAGATGTTCTTGTTAATACTGAGCAGGGCTTACGCAGAGGCGAGGCCTTTTCTGGTTTTTGGACTGTCACGCTGGCAAGGAACCTGGATATGTGGGAGGTTGGGAGGGGACACAGCCAGGTGACCCAAACTGAACAAAGGGTTATTTCAGACCAGATGGTGTCATGTTCAGTATATAGAGGAGAAGAAGGAGGTAGAAGGGGATGTTTGGAGTGATCATGCTTGTCTTCCTACCTCACTGTTATGCATGAGGGGACCTTGCTGTCTCGGAGATGGCTGAACCCCTGCCCGCCCATGGGAAGTAGTGAATTCCTTTTACTTTGCTTGTGAACACAACTTTTGCTTTCCCTATTGAGCTGGCATTACCTCAACCCCTGAGTTTTCTGGCTTTTACTCTCCTGATTCTCCCCTCAAACCCTCATGTGGGGCAGTGAGAGTGGCTGTGTGGTTCTGGGTTGCTGGCTGGGGTTAAACCATGAAAGACGTCCAGACATCAGACTAAGGCATTCTCCTTAGTTTCTCCATTTCCAAACACAGCATCCACACATAGCTTTTCTTGCCTTTGTTTTTCAAAATGAGAGGTCACATATTTATCTTAACAGTAGATTTAGCTTGAGGTAATCAAATTGATTATGTTAAATTTAAAATGTTTCCCTATACTTTTTGTTCTTTCTCGACAGCAATCATTTTCTCCCTGATGTGACTGGTGAGAGAATGAGTGAGCAGATTACGTCTGGATTCCAATGCTGTTACAGGAGCATGCAGATTTTCTGTACATCTGGTGTCTTATTGGTAAGCCCTGTTAAGATAACCTAAGACTCCTCACCTGACGTTATATACTTTTACTTAGAAAAATAAATTCTGTGAAAAAATTTATGAAATTATTTTAGCAATAACTGATATTCAGTTGAAATATTTTCTTCCCCATTTGATAAATTTCAATCCAAAATAATCACTGACAAGAGAAGTGACGCAGTATTCGGAAGCGAAAAAATGCAAATTTTTTTTTAATACAATACTATGCATCATCACACATCAAACAATGTTAACACTCAGGAAATTATTAAATAAATCCCATTTGCACTGTGACAATTCAGCAGTGAACCCTGCTTATATGAGCTAGCAATTTCTGATCTTAAAACTGCAAATAATTCAGTATCATTTTGAATTGTGTTGACTACCTAAAGTCTCAATTATGTTTAAACATATTTATTACTCATAACTGCATTTGTCAAATGCTCTTTTAAAAATCTTGCACTTAACTGCTGAAATTTATTTTTTATTTATGTCAATCCCAATGTGACCATACACACAAAAATATCACCCCAAGAAAGCCTTGAGCTGCAAAGATATTTCTCTAGCTGATGAATTAAAAGTTTGATTTTGCTTCCTATTAAACTATTTATTAGTTTTTTTTATTTTATTTATTTTTTACACTAGAAACATGGATATGACAGTTTTAGAGAGCAGACTTTCTTTTGAATGCTAAACTTTTCTCTTGGGTCCAAGATTGTTAGAAGAGAGAATAAATAACATCCTTATGATAATTAGGCCAGTTACACAACATATGTACATTAAAGGAAAAAATTACAGCAGTCACGGTGGAGAGTTTCTACTACTAAAGGCAGCCTTTTATACTATATGATGGTTTTTTTAGAAGTAGCTACTAAATATTTTTTTTTTTTTTAAAAAGAGAAGTAGAACAGTTTAGAGGTACAAAAGAGCCAAATGGCTTCTAAATATTTTTTGTGAGTCTACAAATTTGTTTTTGACATAATATAAGGTATTAAATCCCCACTCTAGTAAACAAAGTTGATTCATTGCAAAATATACATATTCTACAAAATCAAAAATTACAAGGAATTAATTCAAGCACTTCCATCTTGACCATCCTCACTGTTTAGATATTACTGAATTCCATAGCTCTGGTTTGGATTGCTTATGATGGCTTTCTCTAAAAAAAATCGGATTTGTATACCATTCCTGAGGTACAACTAGTGTCTAGGTGAGGTAGGGTGGGTCATAACTTCAGCTTTGTCACAAGTAGTGTACACAGAAGGCAATTTACATACCCTGGTCTCAGGGACAAGAACTAGTGTCTGACTTTCTTTTACACAGCAACACAGTCTTAAATTCCCTTATCTGTGATAAGCATACAGAGTTTACCTGACACAGAACATCAGGATGAAATGATTTAGAAAACACAGATTCTCTATTTTCTAATGCTCAGTATTGGTAGAGACTTCATCTTTTATACAGCAGTCTGTGGTCTAGATTAATTCTGCATTTTCCATTAAAAAATCATTGCATGAATAAAGATATGTAATGCTGGGAAGGAAGGAGAGAAGCCAGAACTCCCCCATTCCTATCTGACTTTGGTAAATTCTAAGACTGTTTTTTGGTTTTCCTGTTTTTTTTTTTCAGGTCAAGGCCCCATGAATCTTGCATACTTTTCTGTCCACTACACTGCACCAGATTTAACATGAGGGATGAGGGTACCTCAGACATACACTTTTTAACCAGAGAAGCCCCTTGAAAAGTACTTACATTCACTGTTCAAAATATCAATGCTCTTTCCATTCTCTAACAAAAAGGATTATCTCAACAATTAATAATAATTTTAACCTAGCAGTTGCTAAAACTCCAATATAAGACTGAAATGGCATATAAAGGCTCAACTAGAATAATATCCCATATGTTTTACTGATTTGACAGTGCTGAGGCTCACTTTACATTTTTGGTCTTTCCCTGGACAGAGGTGGTTTGAGCTTGTAAAAAGTCCCTAGTGAGCAATTGTCTAATGCTCGACTGTTGTAAATGAAGCCTTGGGAAAACTACATATGGAAAATATCTGATGCCCCCAGGCAGTCACTTCATAATAAACAGTAGCCTTTTCTGTCAACTAAGGCTGGGGAGGCTGTTATGCAGCTGTAAGGCTTTAGCAGGTAACCAAAAAGGAGGGAGCAAATTGGTAAAAGAAAACATAATTAATTTAACCGTGTGTGATAAAATCTGACATAACTGAAAGAATCCTCCACTATGAGTATCATATACTTCTAGCAAAAAAACCACAGGATGGTGCAACCTAGCAGCCCCAATCATACTTATGGGAAAGTAAGTCTGTTAACTTCGGGATTCAGATGAACTTAAGCTAAGTGAGAATGGGACCATAGGAAAGGGAGACACACTGGGATGTCTTATGTAGCAACTGTAACCATACTGTTAGTGAAGCTTTCCCACATTAATCAGATAATGTTGACTAGTACTGACACTGTTCAAATATTAGCTGCATGAACAAAGGAGTCTTGTTTTCATGTGTCTGATAAGTTTCCTTTTGCCCATAAAAAGGCTTGGAGAGCTACTCCAGAACAGGTTTACACCAGCTTCCTCATGTACATATAGAATTATTTTCAGTTTCTGGATCCTATTGTGGGTTAATAAGACTTGGCCCCCACATTGTTCATATATATCAGTTTCAAAAAAAGCAAACCATAAATGTAGATATGAAAAAATTTATATTTTGATAATGAAGGCAACTTCTACCATTAGGCACATCTGAAGGATATATTCACTGTGTGAGCTCTTTTGTGCGGCAATTTTTGTCCAAGTCCTACTTTGGAGTCCTACTTTTGTCTGAGTCCTGAGCTTTAATTTCACTTTCATTTCATTTTATTAACACTATGTAATTGGTGGAGGAAGGAAGCTTTCAGAGCTGAAACACTCATTGAAAGCTTGGATTTTACTGTCTGAATAATATTCAAATTCAATTTTTAGACTGGTCTCAAGCTATAACCTTACTCAGAAGTTGTTTGGGAGAGTTCTATCTTGCTCATCCATATACTGCCCTAGGGCCACTCTGAACAATTTGACTGCATAAACAAGCAGATATTTGGAATGCTCCTTTATACGCTCTGGTTCACTCTGGTAGATATAAGCCCTGTGTATTACCATTTTTCAGTCACCAGGGAATAAGACAGGGGTCTCAGAAAGAAATCAGGGAACACAGATTCAGTATTTTTCTCTCACAGGGAAGTGTTGTATACATTGCATGAAAAAAAATGCTTCCATGTCTGTTCTCCTTCTGATCAAATGGATAGCTTCAGCAAGACATGTAATGTGCACTTCTGTAGACTAACTTAGAACCTGTGCCCCATCAATTTTATTTAATTAGCATTCTTAGTCTCTGACAATGCAAGAAATTCCTCCTATATTGTTGATTTCAACTGGACTCAGTAAAATCTGTGTATGTTAGGAGAGTGTGAGCAGACCTCTGGGAATTTAATTACAGAATGAGGAGGATATAGGGGATCTCAGAAGGTCATCTAGTCCATCCCTCTGCCCTACAGCAGGACTATTTTCACTAATGTCACGACTGACAGATATGTGTCAAACTGGTTCTTGAAGACTTTTGAGTGACAGAAATTGCACAGGTTGTCCAGGCAATCTATTCCAGCTTTCCAATGGTCTTTATTACTAAAAGCTGTGGAATTTCTATGTGGTTTCACTATTGTTTTTGAAAGGTTGTACATAATTCTTCTGAACTGTAACTTAAACCATTATTTACTGGTTTATTTCTCATTAATACATAATAGGACAACATATTTGAATATTTAAATACAAAAATACAGGGAGGTTTCCTCTCTAGAAATTATGTAATGTCAGGTCCTTTGCTATTTCCTACAGCAAATACTACCTTGTATCTTTTGGTCTCAGAAGAATTTTTACTAAAACCTTAAGGAAGAATTAATCTGGTTTGTTGTAGATCTAAGCATGTAACCTAAGTACTTAAGTTTTTTTCACTGACTGGAAGACAGAAAACAGCTGTACAGTGGTGCAGATTTCTGGGACACAAAAAATATGTGTGGAAGAAACAGAAAAAATAATGATGAGCTATAAAGTGCAGCTTTCAAACTTCTTAGGTACTCTATGCACAGACTGGTGATTGTTTTAATACCAATGCATTAACCATCCATTTTATGTGCAGTTTTCTGTATTCATTCACATCCCTCCCCAGGCATATTTTGCAGTCTGATTATGAAAACTCGATCAGAAAGGATTAGTAAGAAAAGTTTATGAAGATATCAGAAAATAGTTTGGAGAAAAAAGAAGCAGAGAGCAGTATTGATTGAACCAAATGAAAGAGAGAGAGAAGACATAGGGGAAATATGAGGTGTTCAAAACAAAATTAATATGATGCTGGGATTTAAATGTATCCTCTTTCTATAAATATATTGTGAGCAAGAAATAAATGAGAAAAGTAATGAACAGTGTATTGTGTGAATAAGGAAGAAAATGCCAGTCGTAATAAAGAGAATGAAGAGGGAGAGTTAGAATGACTTTAAAATAATAAGCAAAAAAAAGGAAGACAATAAAAAAATAGAATAGAATAACCTTAAAAAAAAAAATAAAACAACAAAAAAAAGAAACATTCTGTGAAAAAAAAAATAGAAACTTCTACAGAGGCTGAGAAAAAAAAATATTTCAAGAAGGAACATTTTTATTTCAGGAAGAAAGAAGGTAACAGGGACTGCAAAGTAAGTTAGAAGCTGCCAATTCATTTGCTTTGTATAACATCCTTGAGGTACAACTAATCTGAGGGTGAACTAGGGCAAGACTCAATAATTTTCAGGCAAAATTTCCAAACAGTTAAAGGTACTTCATCTCAAAGAGTAATGCTACTTTTCACACATCTTTCCACCCAGATTCAGTATGGTAAATAACTCTTTTGAACAGTATTTCTTATCTACTTTTTTTTAAACATGAAATAACTTGAAGATAGAAGGAATTGTTCCCTCAGATGTTCCTTTTGGTATCTTCAGATTTTTTTGCCTCTGACGTTCTCTGCTAGAGCTTCACATTAAGCACAGAGAAACTCCCAATATTTTCCTTTTGAAACTTATAGGAGAGGTGCGTGAAAATAAACTAAACTATGATAGAAAATTTATACCCAGATATCACTTCTGGATGAAATAAAATAATTGTCTCTGTTACTTTCATGATGCTTTCATTTTAATATGAATTCATTAGTGTTAAGAATTCATTGTTACATTTTGAAAATGTAGGTACAGAATGATATTTCTAGATATTTCTAGGTACTAGTGTAGTAGATAAAGTTGATACTTTATCAGTGTGTGTAGGTAAGTCATTTAGATCATGTCATCACAAAAATGTATTATGGAAGAAAAAATAGCAAAGAAATACTCTCTTATCCTATTTTTAGATTTGCACCTTGATTGTTCAATAATGGGAAATTCTCATTTCCAAATTCTCCATAGGTTTTTCAAAGCCATCAGAAGTATCTGCAATGTATTACCTAAAACAAACTGCACAGGATAGAAAAAGAGCTTCCATGAGAAGTATTGCAATGGCTAAGATGGCAGTGCAAGAGTAAGAGAGAGAAATAAAATACCTTATTTAATTCAGTGGGGTTTTTTTTGTTTGCTTGTGGGTTTTTTGGGTTTTTTTAGGTTTTTTTTGTGTGTGTGTGTGTGTGTGTGTGTGTGTGTNTTTTTTTTTTTTTGTGTGTGTGTGTGTGTGTGTGTGTGTGTGTGTGTGTGTGTGTGTTTTTTTTTTTTAATCCCAGGGTTTTCCTGAGTTATGTTCTAGATTGATCGAGTGTTTGAGAACTAGCAAGGGTTTTGGAACTTCTAATTTTAACAGACTGGTTTAGAAAGAAGAACTGAGTGCTTTAAATCTATTAAAAACAAACACAAAAAAATCCCAAGACAACCCACACTAACATAATCATCCTTCCCTAGGTGATTAATTTCAATAGATAGAACAATTAGATTTTGTTTGCTATAATACAATACTTCCTTTGTTGATAATCCCAGACATTGCATATTTCAGTTTGCTAAGTTTTTTTGACAGCAAAATACTTATTATATCAGAATGTTTTTGTACAAGTGTAAGTAAGCCATTGGATAAGTATTAAATAGGGAAAATCATGTTACTGGTCATGTTATTTGACCGACTTGATTGGATAATTTACTTATTTACATCATGTATTTATTTTCATGCATAGTATAAAATCTTGAATCCGTAAAAATAATGACAAATATTATCTCGTATTTTCTTCGGATATATGCCTATTAGATTAGTTTTAGAAGCAAAAACCCTGGAGTGGAAAATTAGCTCCTGCAGTGATAGGAATTAGCTGTCCATGAAGCTCACGCACAGGAAAATCACCTGCACAGACATCTGGTCAGTTTTGACTCCCATAGTTTGGAATCTTAGAAATCTTTTTGGGTCACAAACACAAGTTTGTGTGTGACTTTTATTAGGTGTGGAATATTTGCACATGAACATATACTTGTATATATTTATCAAGTCAGTATTATACTTTCTTTCATGACTTCCTTTTCTTATTTCCTAATCATGGTATCAAGAAATATTTCAGTTCAAACTTGGTGGCTTTTAGAGTGATTTTCCCACCTCTGTTCACCCTAATCTCCATTCATTCAAACAATTTCAAATCCTGTGAATATTTTATGCAACTGAAGTTGTGGAACCTTTTTATTCCTAAGAAAAGAAAAACAATACAAGAAGAGGGGAGAAAGAGCTTAGTAAAAGAGTAAAAATAAAACTTTGGTAGATGTCAGGATGTACCCAGAACAATTTTCAACTCTGTTCTCACATAGGAAAGGTGAGCTAGTACAGCAACACATATATTGAACAAAGATAACGTAGGCATAAATTTTAATGTAAATGATTTATTGAAATTGATTTTTTAGAAGTCTTCAAAGGTCAATCAATTAACTACATATAATAGAATTATTCCTCTCCTGCAAAGAAAGTGCAAAACATTTACCTTCAAACAATGATTACATTAAAAAAAAAAAAAAAAAAGTTACTCTTTGTCTGGATTTAAAGAATGAACAGATTTCAATAAAATCAAATTTGACAGTGTATTTTAGTTTTATTCCACTACAAGAAATATCTATTGTGGTATCTTAGTTACTCATTGACCTTCTTAAGCAGCTTTTTAATGCCATTTAAGTCTAAGAGGGAACAATAAATAAACTGTTTAAAAAATTCAGCATTGACAGTGCATTATTCAGCTATATGTCATTTTGTCTACCTATATTAATAAAATTAAAAATCTATTTGTAATCCAGCCAATCATTCTTAATAATATAATTTATAAAATGCAATCTCCACCTTCACTCTTTGTAAAGAAAATGTTAAAATTAAATTATAANTATAAGTATATTATATAAAATCAGAATCATCTGATGTTAATGCCTCTAAGTTTCCATGACTGGTATTTTCCACACTAGTGAATTAGTCCTCTTGTAAGTCAAAAAAATTTCACTAGCTAGATGCATTGTCATCATCAAGGAAAGTAATGAAAAAGGGAAAAACAACAACCCACAAAAAACAACTAAACTTTTGTACAGATAAGACACACAGAGCAATTTGTGCTGGTTGCGGCTGGGGCAGGGTTAACCTTCATCATAATAGCTGGTGTGGGGCTATGTTTTGGATTTGGGCTCTAAACAGTGTTGGTAGCACAGGTGTGTTCCAGCTGTTGCTGAGCAGGGCTTACACAGTCTCAAGGCCTTTTCTGCCTCTGACCCCATCCCACCAAGGAGGCTTGCTGTGCACCATGGGCTGGGAGGGGACACAGCCGGGACAGCTGGTCCTAACTGGCCGAAGGGATATTCCAGACCATGTGACATCATGCTCAGCATATAACGCTGCGTGAAGAAGAAGGGAAGTGGGGATGTTTGGAGTGATGGCCTTTGTCTTCCCAAGTCACCATTACACATGGTGGGGCCCCGCTCTCCCGGAGAACAGG
>VZSE01002188.1:302898-338170 GCA_013398275.1 Promerops cafer | reverse complement strand
ATCAGAATCATCTGATGTTAATGCCTCTAAGTTTCCATGACTGGTATTTTCCACACTAGTGAATTAGTCCTCTTGTAAGTCAAAAAAATTTCACTAGCTAGATGCATTGTCATCATCAAGGAAAGTAATGAAAAAGGGAAAAACAACAACCCACAAAAAACAACTAAACTTTTGTACAGATAAGACACACAGAGCAATTTGTGCTGGTTGCGGCTGGGGCAGGGTTAACCTTCATCATAATAGCTGGTGTGGGGATGTGTTTTGGATTTGGGCTCTAAACAGTGTTGGTAGCACAGGCGTGTTCCATGTTGCTGAGCAGGGCTTACACAGTCTCAAGGCCTTTTCTGCCTCTGACCCCATCCCACCAAGGAGGCTTGCTGTGCACCATGGGCTGGGAGGGGACACAGCCGGGACAGCTGGTCCTAACTGGCCGAAGGGATATTCCAGACCATGTGACATCATGCTCAGCATATAACGCTGCGTGAAGAAGAAGGGAAGTGGGGATGTTTGGAGTGATGGCCTTTGTCTTCCCAAGTCACCATTACACATGGTGGGGCCCCGCTCTCCCGGAGAACAGGCTGATCGCCTGCCGGCCCATGGGAAGCAGAGAATGAATTCCTTGTTTTGCTTTGCTTGTGCACATGGCTTTTGCTTTCCCTGTTAAACTGTCTTTATCTTGATGCACGGACAGAAGACTACTCAACTAATTAAAGTTGAAAAGTGGTATGTTTATTCAACGCTGGACACACGGGGGATTGTTCTCCAAAGATGGGTGTAAATTTCCAAAAGCTCCAGCTCTTCATATATTCACAGGAGTCATGCATATTCCAAAATGCCTATACACATCCATCACCTGTCTCCACCCGTTCCCTGATTCGTATTAAAATGAACTGAACTTTCATTACGGCTGTGTAGTTCTCTCCTTTAATTGGGTCAGTGGTCTTCTGCAGATGAAGTAAGTAGTCTTCCTCTTCACTTTGTCTCGCTGCCAGGACTACTTGACCCACTGGTCGTGATCCAATTTTCTTATCTTGATTTTAATTAGCTTGAAACCAGGTGTATTTACAATGTATCTATGGTTCTTAATTTTATATAATGGTCTATATGCTCCCTATTGCTTCCCCAAATACTACCAAGCTAAAATACATGATGTACTGTCCTTGCTTTGGCTAACTCTAACTGGTCCCAAATGCTAATAATTAATCCTTGTCAACTTCTAATTCTCTTGCTAAGCTTCTGGTTAATAATTACCTCTTGCTAGCTAAATTCTTAGTTTTAAGCCCCTTAAAATCCTACTACTTATACCTTTTTCGAGCTAAACTCCAAACTTCTAATTTTCCCTGACTCAATTCAAACTACAACTTTTCTAGCTTTTACTCTTGCAATTCTCTCCCCCATGGCACCAGGGTAGAGTTAGTGAGTGGGAGTATCGGTAGTTTTAAGCCCCTTAAAATCCTACTACTTATACCTTTTTCGAGCTAAACTCCAAACTTCTAATTTTCCCTGACTCAATTCAAACTACAACTTTTCTAGCTTTTACTCTTGCAATTCTCTCCCCCATGGCACCAGGGTAGAGTTAGTGAGTGGGAGTATCGGACTGAGCTGCCAGCTGGGGTTAAAGAATGAGAGCTATTTATTATATCAATATTGAAGGCAAATAAGAATATTGTTGGATATTGTTGTCTTTATCTCATGCAAGATTATTTTATATCTAGTTTTACATTTCATTTTTAGGTACTTGTGTAGCAATACCTTCACCACATTTTCACTGCAAGCCCTAGCCAATGGATTTGTTGTCCATATTCAGAAGCATTGCAACTCCTTGACACCAGCAATGAAAAATGAAAAAACTTACAGGTCAAGTCCTATGGCACTGAAGGAAGGCAGGTGGAGGCTTATTGCCTAACACCACACTTGTATTCCCACTATTTTGCACTGAGAAAAAACAAAACACAGAGGAGCCAAAAGGATCCCTGTCAACAGACAAACTCCCAATAATTGTTTCTTGATTACTGGATTACAGCAATAATAACTGAAAGATACTTTACGAATCTTAACAGAATTTGAACAGCAGTTGCCATTTTTCTTCCTAAAAATAAAATTTAAAAAAACTATCTTAATTTACTGATCAGGCGAGCCAGTTAAGAAAAACTGAAGAGAGAAAATGTTTAGCAATAAAATATTTAGAAAATCTTGCCTTTTGCAGAAATTTGATGATCTCTGAATTGAATAGTACAGTTAATACGCATGTGATGAAATAAACTATTATTATATACTAATACAATTATAACTAATAATTTATTCATACTGTTATCTTTTTTGTGCTATATATTTCAGCTATCAGTAATTGCAAAGTAATAGATTTTAAAAAAAGAAATTGCATATTGTTTCTCATTTATTGCCTGTGAAATTCTAATTTTAAATCATTTACTTCAGGGTTTTTTTTGAGATATAACTAGATTGTAAAAGCAGAGTTAACAAAATTTTGTAAGAACTTAGAAATAGTTAATCAGAAGGCCTTGGTATTCAAAAGTTATTACAGTGGTTAATAATAACGGTCCTTGGAGTTCCAAAACTCTAATAAATATATCCATTTATAACTTTCTCTGTATTTTCCTTCTGATGTAGTAACTCCTGATAAAAAGTCAAGTTCTGGTATGAGGTGTCTGAAGTAATCCTCTAAAGTTTATTTTACAGTTTAAACAATCTACCTCAATCTCATTTGATAATCTTTCTTTACTTCTGGCAAACTGTGTGGGTTGTCTTTAGTTAAAGTACAGTATTTACTGTGAGTCAGAATGAAACCACCAAATTCATTATCTGTGTGACCTGAGGCTATATTTGAATGTGCATCTCCAGAGGACAAAACTCACTGATACAATGGACCTTAGACATTGATGTTATCTCACTTGTGTACTTCTGTCATTATGCTGAAGGACTTTTATAACAAAGAAAAATTTTCTTTCCCTCAGGACATATGGCTAGTTAGTATATTTTAATGCATAACATGAGTAGTGTTATTGGAAAAAAACAGTATTTACTTTCTTCTGGTTTTCAGTCAACTGATTTTGAAGTATTACATTCACTGTACACAATTATTAGAATTCTTATCCCTTTTAAGAATTCTTTCATAAGCAAAGAAAAAGACAATTTTCCCAGCATATTTTTTTTAATTTCTTACAGGTTTTATGAAATAATAAAATCTGAGAAAATAGTATTCCTTGTTTCAGTCATCAGTATTCAGTTACAGGTTTTAACTCCATCACTTTCTCAAATGTTTTCAGTACTAGATGACAAGGAAATTAAAAAAAAAAATAAAGGAGAGGCATTATCATGAAACAATATTGCAATTCAACTATTAATAAAGATGGCATTAAATTCTTCATAATTTAAAAATATTTTTCATATATTCTACATTGAGATAAACATATTGGCAATTAAACCTAAGTTTGTCTTATGATACAATATTTATTAACATTATATGGTTCATGAAGACTGACTATGGTGTTCAAGTAGAACAGATATTTCAAGCTGGTCCCCTGTCTCTACCCCATCCCACTCCATTTTCCTCTCCCTTCTCTTTGCTACCCTTCTTTTCCCTGCCATTTCACATTGTTCTTACTGTGAACTGTGGGTGACTACATGTACCTGTATACGTGCAATTCAGAATAGTCAAATCTATCTATATATCAGTAATTCTGGACAGCAAAAGAGGTTTTACTCTAAGATTGAGAAGTGGTAGAATTAGCTGATTCTCTCTATCATATATACTTACTTAGAATAGGAACAACAAAAAAGAATGTAAAATATTTTATTAAAATAGTTAATAGCAGGATGAGTTTTAGGAGGAAACATTGTCTACCCTGCAATAAATTGAATACACAGAGTGTAAAATATTTACCTTCAAAACATTTTTTTTCTTATAATACCATAACTAATATAATTTTGAAAAAATTATAAACCTCTTGATTTAATTTTTATTTTTCAACAGTTTACAATGACACTGGTCCCTATTCTGGCTTGGGAAAAAAAAAAAAAAAACAACAAACAACCAAAAAAGGGCAGTTTAATGTTATTGGGAGTGATAGGTCACTGAAGTTTGAAATGGTTCACAAGCTCTGCTGGACTTCCAGATTCTCTTTTTCCTTACTTATAAAGAAAGCTTCACAAACTTAAAATTTAATAAGTGGTAGGCCATTTGACATTTATAAAAGTTTTCTAAACTAATACCTTGTTGAAACATATTACTTCATCTGGGGAGGGGAAGAGGGGATGGAGAGACAAAACAAGCTTAATTTATAGAACTTCACGAATCTTTTATTTTAATATGAATCCATTCCAGTTGTCTAACTTTCATTTTGTTGGGCATTATATTAGAGGGCAAAAAACAGAACATTGCATGTATATTAATACTGGCACTTAAGTGCCATGCTTTCAGCCTTCTACATATTCAGCTGAGAAATATTCTGAAAAAAAACTAAATAGCTGGTGAAATTTAGATGCCAAAAATGAGCAGTCACATACAAGTATTCACATAATATACATATGAATGAATACTGGTGGTGGGGGCTCATGATATCTGACAGTTGATAGGTTTTCTTTTAAGGATTTTTCTTGGAGCATTTGTTTGTTTTGTCTTCTTTAAGCTTGGTCATGTAACTTCAAAACCTCTCATTCTAGTAAAAGTGGAAGTGAAATTTTCAGTCCATTTATCTGAAGTACCTTCTTAACAATATTTTTCTCTCCCACTGAAAATTCTTCAGTACTATGCCTTATATAATGGTAAAATATAAACACACAATTATGTCTACAATATGAGATATTTTTTACTGCTGTTTTGCAGTAAATAACTTTCATATCTCTTTAGCACTCATTTCAGGGCCTAAACATGTTGTCCTTACCTCCTCCTCCTAGTAGAGCAAAAATAATAGGAAAAAAAATCAGTATTGTCAGAATAAGGAAGTCACCTCTCCCAACTCAGGGGGATCCCTATCAGAGAAGAGACTTACTTTCCATAGTTCTTGAAATAAGCCAGTATAATAAAGCAAATACTATGGAATAATTTTATTGTAATAATTAGAATTTGCATGTGCAGAATTACCTCGTTTCCATTCAAATGCCTACATTAGAATAACAGTTTCTTTCCAGATTTGGTAAAGAATTTCTGGAAAACAAACAGATATTTTTTTCAGATCACTTGCTTTTTAAACGGTTAACACTGGCTATGTGTTCATGAGAAAATAAAGTTAAAAAAGGTAGATTTACCACAAATTTCTTGTGATAGTGAATTTATATGTGATCCCCTGAAGTCAGTAATATACAGATGGATTCTCTTCTGATCTTTTATGAAAACGGAGAGGAAATTCTCAAGAGAATTGTACTTCTGATAGCGGGTTTAAGAAAACAGATTTTGGTAGAATACTGAGTATGATCACATTAACTACAGATTTAAATTGGACATGAATTGTTTGTGCATGAAAACGATGAAAGCAACAGCAATAATGCCTCAGTGGAAATAACCAGAAAAGGATAGCCTGCGTCTTTGTCATACTTATGGATTACTAGAAAGAAATTACAATATAAATGCTTTGTTTCCTTTGGTTTGCAGTCTTGCATATAATACATGTTCTTGCCTCTCAGGACCCAAATAGTTCTAGAACTACCCTTTACTTGAAAACATAGGAATAGCCACACCGGTTACCAAACCACCCAATTCCTTCTACCTTTGCTTCTTACGTCCAAGAGTGACAATTATCGTTCACTTGGGACAAGAACATAGCGGCAACGGATTGAATGAAAAGCTCCTTTCCTTGCCACACTTTCATAGTTTTCTAGCAAGTAAGTGGTACATTGTTTCTGTGAGGGTTAGAAGAGTTGGAAGCAGTTTATGCACCTCAAACAGAAGAGTCACTTGGCTGAGCATGTATGGGAGTGAGGAAATGAGAGGACATTAGGTGTAATAAATTGTGACACAAAGTGTAGAAGCCTATACTGAATTGTCAGTTTAATATGCCATTGTGTTCTCATGACCTGAACAGCAATTAAACACATTAGGCAGTCAAACCTCAAAAAACAATCTAACCAAGACTAATATTCTTGGGGTATGGGAACATCACTCTGTCACTCATATGCTGAAAAGGGCCTGAAATCCAGATCTCCCACGTTCTGTGCAAGTCCTCTAAACAGTAGGCTACTCGATATAATGTGTGTGCTATTGGCAACACAAGTGACTTGCTATAGGAATTTGATATTTTGGTATCCTGCACTGATGGAAGTATTTACTGAAACTCCTGTTCATGAACCTGTGTCTAGGCTTTTTATTAAGTGCCTAGGGTACAGTGCTCATTCATTGTATGGTCAGTTGGGATCAGTAAGTGATTCTGAAGCCTCACAGAGATTCTTGCTCAATTAGGCAGATAGGATCACCCTTTGAAAGCCTCAACACCCTTATCTGTCTTCCATGGCTATATAAGGAACACAAGCACCTAAATTCCTGTTGTGGTTGTTTGTTTGTTTGTTTGTTTGTGTTTGTTTAAATCTGAATACAAAGAAATGGTGAATCAAGAAAGAGTTTATGTGAATTCCCCATTTTTAACAACATGAAAGCAACAACCAAAACAGTATTAACCATCTCCCTCACTGCTTCTAAGTGGGTGAAGCAAGAATAATGTTTTCTAAGCTCCCCCTGAGTTAGCATTTACCTTTATAAGGGTGCACACCACAAAAATATATTGTGTGCATTTATAACACTTAGGTTTTGGTTCCTTGTCCTGTTCATATACAGAAGCACATCAATTGTACATCTAAGTACTAGAAAGACCTAGGAGAGGTAGCCCCCTGAGTAACTCCAAAAATGAAGAGATTTTTAACTGGATTTAATCAATGGTCTCAAATTATTGAATATCAGTAAAATTCCTCTAGATTAATTGGTTAATGCTCATATCAGAATCTCTTGGCAGCTGCAATGCTGTGTTTTCAGCACTCGTAGTTCTATTGCTATATTAATCAAAGGACTGTGAGTTTAAAGATTTGTGAGTGAGAGACAAGGATTTTCATTTTGATGGTATTGAAGCCCAAAGGTAAAAGCTGAATTTATGGCTCCAGTACATATAATCAGAACTCTTTTTATTTGGTATATACTGTTGTTTTAATACTAGATCTGTCAAATCCATAAATGCAATAGCATTTCCTATAGTTGTGTTTTTCTAGGTTTTTTTTTTTAATTTCTGTAATCTAACCGAAAAATATTTTACTTTTTAAAACTATTTATAAAACTACTGAGATACTTATAATGCTTCCACACAATGGAATCTGTATCAGCCTTTTATATTTTTAATGATGCCTCTTCAGATTGAACAGGCAGTTTGTCTCCCCGAGAGGCTACAGATCTCTCAGCAGTCTTTTTTTTAAATTTTATTTTTGGTGAAAGGTTTATCTTTTTACATTCCTATCCTTATTGAATGATTTTATTGAAAGATAAACATCTGGATTCCTTCTGTGGAACTTATACCTGATTCAAATAAATGTTAGTTTTCTTTTTTGTGAGATAAAAAATTGGAACAACAGGAAAAACCAGGAAAAATACATGCAACATGTCAAACTGTGAACAACTGAGCAACCATCCCCAATATGACTTTGTACTTCAGCCCTAAAGTTCTGTCAGCTGCACCAGTAGAAGCCTGGACATGGTCCAAGCAAAAAACTGTATCATGCTGCATATCAATAACACTTCCTTCCCATATGGTTATATTGACTCCTGGGGCTTAATTTTCATCACTTTTCCAGAGATCTTCTGTTGTTTCATTGATATCAGTAGTTTTAGCAGAATTTAGAAAATATTGCTGTCCCTCAAAGTACATCTGAAGAGAGAAACTGCCTTTTAGAATTTGTTTAATCTACCATTGTTTTGAAATACACATGTTCACTAGGTATTCCTGTAATACATAAATCTTAATTTTTAAAGTTTATTTTCAAAAATAATAACACTTGAAACCTTAAGAATTTGAAATCTCTCAGTCTAAATTAGGTATTTTAGATGTAATCAAAACCTCCACAAATCTATCAATCTGGTGTTTTTTAAGAATCATGCATAATTTTCCGTGTACCCTCATCATGTGAGTTTTCATGATGAAATCTGCACCTATTGTGAATAGAATATCATGGGTGTGTCCGTAGAGGGACAGGAAAACTGAAATCTAAAAATAAAATGTATAAACAAAAAACCCAGTATGAGTTTGAACAAATTCTTCTGCTATATAACTTCCTACAAATGGACTTCAGTCAATTAAAGTGTTCAGATATGAGGATAAATATTTAGGAATCTTACACATATCTTCCCCTTAACAAATCTAGTCAAGGACTGTTCAGTTCATATGAATTGTCTTTCAGAATGGGAATATACGGCCAGACATCACATGTGCAAAACATTCAGATACACTTCTTTAGCCACAATAATGAGAAATATTTTATGATGGACAAGCTAAAACCAGTAGTATAGGAGACTCTATTGCATCCCACAATGATTTATGCATGCATTATATGTGTATAGACAAAGTGTGAGAGGTTAATACTACCACAAATTAATAGTGCGTCCAAATTCATTGTATACACAGAGAAGCTGAGTGGTATTGGGAGTTTCTTAATGAAAATATTTTGGGCCTCACTCCTTTTTTAGGTAGTCATGGGCTACTTTTAGGCAACACACAGATATATATGTATTTGTGGGTGTCTCCTTATGAGGGTCTTCCAGAAACTCTGCAAATGCCACTAGGAATTTTTCCATATGTAACTGTAATGAGCACATTGAACTTTGATACAAGAACAGAAAAGGGCAATGTCATGATAAAATGAACTTTGTTCCTCTCTTTCAAACTTAAAAAAATACATCTACGTTTCAGACAATGTTATGTGGAAGATGAAAATCGCAATGCTGACATGGTATCACCATAGTACCAGATGGGTAGCATCAGGAGTTTCATAACATTTTCAAAGAAGTTGCAAATTACCTTCAAACAGCCATCAGAAGCTAAGTTCCAAACTCAGTCTTCAACTGAGACAGAGTTTTTTTTTCTTTGTGGGTAAAAAGTGACAATCCAAACTAAGAGTTCAGAATAGCATGAGGACAAAAAATGTCATAAAATATGTGTTCTGAATTATTTTTAAAATATTGGAACTACCTAAACTAAGAAAATCAAGTCCATGTACTTTGCTTTCTTATTTTAAAGACTTAAGAAAGCCTGCCTTGTTTTGTTTGATTCTGGAGATTAAGAGCGAACAAACATCCTCTTTTTTTATTATATTTTAATGAGAGAAGTTAAATTCATACCAAAGAGACAGAAAAATAGAGGGCAAGGACAAGGAATGAGAAAATTGGTTATCAGAACGTGGCGAAGGAGGCTATGAACTTGTGCTATAAGAGTAGCACAAATATAAAGGACGAATTCACCAAAATCTTCTTTGCAATGACCATTGTGCAATTGCCTTAGAACAGTAATTGCCTTTCATATGACATTTGTGGAGGATGATAACGTAAATAACCACAGCCATGTTCAATAATGCAAAGCAGATCGTCATCACTAGAACAAACATGAGAACTTCTATTTTTGTACCATTTCATTTTAAACTAAATCACATCCCATACTTATTGAATACATGGGTTAAATGCTGGTCATCTATCTATCTAGTTGCACATTGATTATAAATATACAGATATATAGATATATATACACTGACAATTTTTAATGTTCCTTTCATACGAAAATCTGGGACGTGGTACTATGATCTGTCTTCACTGGAGCTAAGCAACAGTGAACTAAGAGAGAATAGAATAGAATAGAATAGAATAGAATAGAATAGAATAGAATAGAATAGAATAGAATAGAATAGAATAGAATAGAATAGAACAGAACCCTTTCTTTTGGAAGGCACCTACAACAATCATCTAGTCTAACTGCCTATCCACTTCAGGGCTGACTAAAAACTAAAGCATGTTAAAGACATTGTCCGAATGCCTTGTGAACATTGACAGGCTTGGGGCATTGACCACCTCTCTAGGAAGTCTGTTCCAGTGTTTGACCACCCTGTTGGTAAAGAAATACTTCCTAATATTCAGTCTGAAACTTCCCTGACAGGTTTGTTCTCTAAAAAATGTGCTACTAATTTCTGTCATTTAATGGTAGATTGCAAGTAGGTGAGGTATTACAGCCCTTATGATGACATGAACAGATCCTTCTCCAGCTCCTTACATTGCACCTGATCATGCATAAGACAAATTTTCTCCCACACCTACTATTGGAGACAAATGGTGAGCCTGCATAAACATATCAATCATTAAATTCATTACTTTCCTGCCTTGCTATTAGGCAGTCCTATTGCCTATAAAATCTTGTCTGCTGCTGATATTGCTCAACAGCTAAAGATGATCAGATAAGCATGACAGCCCAGTTCATTCAAACGCAAGAAGATACTTGATAAACATAGCATGCCTCATCAGCCAGTGCTACATTTGTTGCATTCCAGTCAATTTTCCAGACTCATAGCTCTTCTCAGCCAATGCTCTTCCACCTTTCTTTTACGGACCATTTAGTAGCCATTTTTTCAGTGTTTTAGGTTAGCCTTGGCTAATACCTAAACACCCCCTTAGGTGGGTACTCCTCAGCAGGACAAGTGGAGCAAATATGGTTAAAAACTTCTGAGTCAAGGTAAAGACAGAGAAATCACTAATCAATCACTGTTGCGAGTAAAACACCCTTCACTTTGGGTAAAATCAATACAACTTTGCAATCCAATAATTTGGATAGCAAGAAATGAGACAGCTATTATAGAATCATAAAGTGATTTGGGTTGGAATCCAACTCCCCCTGCCATGGGCTACAGAACACCTTCCTCTAGACCAGCTTTCTCAAATCCTCATCCAGCCTGGGCTTGAACTTCCAGGCATGGGGCCTCCACAACTTGTCTGAGCAACCGTTTCCAGTGCCTCACCACCCTCACAGTAAAGCATTTCTTCCTAATATCTTATTATCTGTTAAGTTAAGATATTTCCTCTTGTCTTATCACTATCCACACATGTAAATAGTCTCTCTCCACCATTCTTGTAGGCTCCCTTTAGATATTGGAAGGCTGCATTGAGGTCTTTCGAGAGACTTCTTTTCTCCAGGCTGAACAATCCCAGCTTTCTCAGCCTGCCTTCATGGAGAGGTGCTCCCACCCTCTGATCATCTTTATAGCCTTTCTCTGGGGTTGCTCTAACAGGTCCATGTCCTTCTTATATTGGGAACCCTGGAGCTGGATGCAGCACTCCAGGTGGAATTTCACAAGAGTGAAGTGGAGGGGCAGAATCACCTTTCTCAACCTGCTGGTCACACTGCTTAGAATGCACCCCAGGACAAAAATATTAAAACAATGTCTTGCCCCAGCTCTTTCCCAGGTTCAACTTCCTTTTTTTATTCCTGATTCTTCTTCATACCTCCAATCCTCTTCAAGAACATAGGACGGTTGGAGTTGAGGAGTTATGGTCAATGCATGGCAGCTCTTCCTCTGCCTCTCCTTCCTGCTCACACTTTTCCCTGGCTTCAATATGGTGTCTCTACGGACTGTAGTTCCTTCAAAATATATCCATCTGCTTTGTCAAGCAGCAATAAGAGCTCTGCCACGGAGGATCTCTTTCTCTCCCTCCTCTTCTGACTGTGGTGTCTATATTTCTCTTCTCAGTCATTTTGTTTCTCCTCTGCTCCCATGCCATGTTTTGTCCTTTCTCATTAACTTTTACCCAGATGTTCTACCAGCTGTGTGCTGTGTGGGTTTGATGAAGCTGTCTCTAGCATGTTGGCATGGGGAAGCCCCATCCTCTCCTCACAGAGAGGTCACCCCTGCAGCCTCCCACTGCCAACACATGGAGTACCTGAACCCAGAACACAAAAGCATTCATGCTGTCCGTAGCACTACCTTTAAATTCACAGAAACATGGAGGAAGAGGAACTGATAATCACCCACAGATCTAGATCATAGCACAGCTATTCCAATCTGACCATTTCTATCCCAGCCCACTTCCCCCTCATTTCAGTTTTTACAACCTCAGTTGCTACACAGGAAAGCTACAGAGAAAGTTAGGTCCTATTCAACTAACTCAATAGGATTCAGAGTTTAATTGTGTTTTGGTAGATAGTCTTAAGGAATGCTGTGAAAGCCTAATCTGTGTATATGGTCTGTATGAATAACATGTGGTATGGTCTGTATGAATAACATGTATGAATAACTGATTGTGTGATGGGTCTGGACACTGAAATCGATACAGTTCCAAAAGAAACTGCAGGAACTAAAAAAAATAAAATGTCATACCTGTATACTGCATTATTATAATGAGAATTGGTGGCAAAATAAAAGAGAAAGTAGCAAAACAAGTTTATGTCTATTTCTTAGTTTATATACTTTTGAACTTTTGTGTCTTTTTTTTTTTCCTTTGGTCAAGAGAAGGGCAACAAATCTGCTGAAGGACTTAGAGTGTAAATCATATGAGAGGTGGATGAGGGAGCTGGGGCTGTTTAGCCTGGAGAAAAGGAGGCTCAGCAGAGATCTTATCATTCTCTAAGACTACCTGAAAGGAGGTGGTAGCCAAGTGAGTGTTGGCCTCTTCCCACCAGCAACCAGTGATAGGATGAGAAGACATAGACTCCAGAGGAAATTCAGGCTGGACACCAGGAAGAATTTCATCGTGGAAAAGGTTGTCAAGTATTGGAATGGACTACCCAGGGACGTGGTGGAATCACTATCCCTGCAGATGTTCAAGGAACATGGCACTTAGTACTATGATTTACTTAACAAGGTGGTCTTTGGTCAAAGGTTGGATTCAATTACCTTGGAGGTCTTTTGATTTAATCTTAATGATTTTGTGATACTGTAGTCCTGTCAATCCATTTTTGATTATTATTCCTGGTCACAGTTTGTATACTTGTCCTACATATGTACATACATGTATGTACATCTTCTTGTATGTTTCAAATATTTCTTTAAAAAAAAACAGAACACCAAAATAGTTACATTATATTCATGGTTTAAAATATTCTTAAAAGGCAAATTTAAAATATTTAAAATTTAATCCTTATCATTAAAGAGCTATGTTTAATGTACTTCCATTATGGCAGAAGAAGAAGTTTCTTATTTTCTCTGGAATCACATTATCAGATTGACAGCATGGAGTTTGGCTCAGAGATTGGAAATAATTAAATTTTTTATTAGATATGCTTTTAAACTATCCTCAATATTCACAGATATGTACAGTAAGGTAAGAATTCTAGTTCATTCTTCAAGTGGTGCAGAGCTAAAATACTTTAAGCTAGCATTGCTCAGAAGAGTCACATGTGCCTAATTGCCAGAGCACTGTAATGTACTCACCTTGAGATTATTCCGGGGTGAACATCAAAGCTCTTTCTGGTCTCAGATAAGTTTGCATCCTTAACTGATTATTACCGTAAGCTCTTGAACTTGGAAACAGTGTTGAAATCTCAAGGCAACAGACTTGATAAAGCATATATTTGTTTTTTAACTTTGGCCAGGTTGGAAATGAAACCTTTCCACTATGCCACTGCTTTTTTTTTTTTTTTTTTTTTTTTTTTTTTTTTTTTTTTTTTAATCCGTTTCTAACAGAGAAATACTTAAAATCAGAAAAAAATTATAATACTACATGAGAAGTATTTTGGTCCTGGACACAAGAGACAAAAGTAAAAGGAGGAGCAGAGGGGAGGAATGTTGTGAGCAATTGGTAGAAACCAGTGACTGGTGTTCTTGCACATAAATTGTATGCAATAGATTCAGAATAATGGCACTCCTTTTTCAGATTCACCCAAAGGTAGTACCAGAAGATATTCTTGCATGCTATTTGAATATTCAAGTATAAAACTCATGAAGCTTTCCACTAAACCTGAACTGGGCTGTGGGCTTTTTCAAGACTGATTTGTGTTATCATAGTAACCGTATCAATATATCACAGCAATTTAGAGAAAACTAAGTCACAGTTTCAGTCTATCAGCATAGAAACTAGCCATTTTGTGTAGTGTCAGGTTGAAAAACACTGCAGTTACTTCAAAATGCAAAGTATTTTTTCCAGAGAGTTAAGTCTTGACTTTATATTTTTGAGTCTTAAGACATCCAAATTTAAGGTCAATCTAAGAAAGACATGTCTCTTTAAAAATGTAAAACTATGCTTTATTTAAGGAAAATTAACTTTGGTCTAACAATGATGAAGCTCAAAGCAGCTGTCTGTGGTACCAGTCTGTCTTGTAGAATTATGCTGTCCCTTACTTCTCAGTCTTGCTTTGTTTTCTACTATGTTTTTGAAACAATTTTGGAGCAATCTTAAGAGCTGATCAATATTCAGGAAATATTCATAATCTTAAGCACCATACAACAGATGAAAAAGGTATCCAAACAAATTTGGCCACTCACCTGGAGCATAGGATAAGCAGCAGGATATTCTCATTGTCCTACTCTCCTACACTGAGTGGCAGACAGCAGCCTTCTGACAGCAACCAAATTAGGTACATGTGCATGTGCAGAAGTCTAAGGTTAGGTTAAGCACAGACAAATAAATTCCAGGGCTATATTTATGTTGTAGTCACAAGAGCAGGGATTACTTGCATTTTTCAACCAAATGGATATTTTAGGTCCCTAACAGTGTTTTTTATAACTCACATCTCATTTTAATTCTTCTAACACAGAAGTTGGTGTTGTGTCATGGTGGTTAGTGACACAAACTGTGTGTATGTATGGGATTTTTTTTCCAATTAAAAAAATCAGAGGAGTCTTTTATGAGTTAATAGTGTTAACTACTAAAAAGAAATTGTCAGAGAAACCATCCATACAACCATGTTTTAAAGTAAAATAAGTTAATATTAAGGACTGTGTCTAATTTTTAATATCAAGTCTAAACTAGTAATAATTTTCTTAATTTTAAGTCAAAGAACTTCTGAATAATTACACTTTTCCTGTTTTTTTTTACCAATATTATTTTGAATTTTATCTTCATAGCAATATCATGTTTGTAGAATTTTTTCATTCTTTGTTTGACATTCCATAGCTATGTCATTTCCTGATTTCAGTGTCACAGAAGCATTTCATTTTATTAATAGTAAGAAACTCCTGCATCTCCAGCAATTCTTGTTGTGGTTGTGCTTTAATTTGTGTCTTCTTTACTATATTGCTTTTATTTTATCCATTAAATTAAATTAAAACAACTATTTTTCTAGTTCTCTTAACACTGAACCTGATAATTTCAGCTGCAAGTCTCGTAAGTCTCTAGAAGACACCCTACTGCTAATGAACACCAGTGAAGATATGAGAACCTAATTCTTGTAGGTGCTTCAAAACTAAATTAATTTTAAGATACTTTATTTACTTGTATTCTTTCAGAATTATGATTTACTTTGCTAAGAAGTATATATAATTTATAGGTGGGAAAATGTACAGAACTATATTACAAGTAAGATATATACCACTCATAAGAACCCTAATATGCAAAATTTAATGCTTGTTAAACACCACAAAATATAAAAGGTTTTTAACTTTTAGACTTAAGAATTCCATATATTTTAATATTTTATCTTCTGTGCCTAAGAACTTCTTTCTACCCACCAGCCTACAGTTGTGATGATTACGTGCTGCTCTGTACTTTGGCTTTTTTCCAGACAGCATGATTCCTGTGGGATGCATCAAAGAAAGCCATTAGTGCACTCATTGGTGTAAAACTTGCATGATGCCATAAATCTTTTAGCAAGTGGATTTGGAAGATGTTTTTGTGAAGGTTATGTGTGTAAGGTAAGCTACGTTACATGAGCCTTCGATGTGAGCCTTCAACATTACACTTTCCGACATTTAATAAAATAGTGATTGCAAAGAGCTGCATCCTCAGAGGCCTTGTTATACCAGCAAAAGTGCAAAGGAAGTACCCTCAGACTTTCTTCTGTGTTTTAGTTGCAAAAGAATATTTTTTGTTTTCCTGAGATATCTAATTAAACCTGATTCTTTAGAAGATTTTGCTTTTTATCCTCACAGGTTATAATAAAGTTGCATTTAGCTGCCCACATACAAACAAGGATTTAACTTCAAGAAAATTGCATATAAATGCACAGATATTTCAAAATAAAATGAAATGTATATAGATAATTTATAGTGTAAAGATTTTATTGTTCTGCTCTTGACAGTCTATACAATTTTCTTCAGTTACGAGAGTCTGATCTGGATTTTTTGAAGAATAAGAGACTATGTTCTTGTCTCTACTGGAGTCTTGCTCATTTTGTAACTGAAACAAATTATGCCAGGGTAAAATGAAATTATGTCAGTTCTTTTTAATTAACATCATGCTTTATAAGTATGCAGATAAAACTGTAAGATGAAGACTTTATTAATTTCCAGCTCAGGGGAATTTAGCTTCAGTGCTAATATAATGTCCATTGGAAATTAGCTGATGTGGGTACCACTCCACAGTTTTCAGAGTGTCCACCTCATACCTCTGGTATTTCCCCCTTTCCACCTCTGCAAAGCAAAACTAGGAAAGCAAGGTGGTTTTCCAGCTGGATATATTAGGCACCTGTTTCTGTTCTAGATTACATTACTGTTGTAGTTTGGATCAGGATATGTTTCTGAAGGAAGTCTCCCAATCACTTCCATAGACTGAGCCCTCACTGACTTCACCGTGCGGTTTCAGAGCGGTAAAAATTCCTGTTGTAGAAAACTAAAGAGGAAGCTGCACTTCCAAAGTGCAGCTATGGTACTCTATCTGCTGATGGGCGTTCAGTCCACTGTCCCCACCTCAGACTGTTTCCAGGTGAAATCCCTGACAGTCATGTCTTGTGGACATCTGGGGCTCAGACTCAACTGTTCTACGCAGCAGATCTGTTGCTATTTAATTTAAATTTAACCACTCAATAAAGTATCTGTCTAAACCATGCTCTGAACTGGTGCTATCCTTAAATCAGGTCTCCAACATATCCGAAATAACATTTTACTTCTGCAGGAAGAGTCATGTGGGCTTGTACATGACATGTACATTTTTGTAACTATATTAAAATTTAAGGAGAAGAATGCTTCTAGTAAATTATTAATTAACAATTATATCAGTTACAGTTTGACAACACCATCTGTAATTTTCAATTATATAAATATTTCTCAATCTTTCTTCACAAAATTATTTCTTGGAGGGCACTGATCCTTTTAGACACCAAGAAACTGTAACACATACTCTATAGTTATAATTATTTAATTAAAGGTTATAAGATTACTAGGTTTATGGATCATTGTGAATATTTACCTTCAAGCATGTTTGCTAGTTGCAGGCTGTAATTAGATGCAGAAGGATGAAAAAAAAATAAATAAAAGGACATCCTAGGGCAATTTCATTATTTTAAATGAAGAAAAAAATCAGCAACATTTCTAAGGGCCAGCTGAAGAGATTATTTTAAGAGGATTAGCACTGTCAGCATATATAAACCAGCATTTCAGTGTTAAACTTTTGAAAGCTTTAACTTCTGAGATCAGAAGACAAACCAACCCAACCAAAGAAAACCAAAAAAGAAATATACAGTGATTCAGAGGAAATATTACTGTGATCAGTTTAAAGATCTGATCTTTACTATTATTGCCATCATTAATGGGTTAATAAAAAATGTCTTCCAATATTTAAAAATCCTGTGATATGATGGCCTCAGTAGAAGTCATCCTGGAAAGATTTATCAAAATACTTTCAGCTTTTCTTTCTAAAAATACATTGTAAATAATAATCAAAACAAAAAGCACTTTTAATTGGTCAGAAGAGAATGATTTTCTGTCTTGACAAAACAAATAGACTATTTGATTTTAATATCAACCATTGCTCAAGCTGATTACAGTTAGATATTATATCCTACCTTTAGTAACATATAAAGGGTTCATAAATTTGGGGATGTTGTGATCAAGATGAGGCAATTCATTTAAAAGAATCATCAGGCTCCTGAATGACTGCTGCTGGCGAATATTCCAAATCAAAAATTATAAAACCCACACTTCTGAGCTGCAACTTTCAGTATAGAAAAATGCAGCTGTGTTAAACAAAATTGATGGTCATAGAAACAGCGACACATTAACATTTCTTTTTCAGGAATGAAGACACTGTTCCTTGATTTCTTGACCTGCTTTGATATTTACTTTGAGATTCTCACTGAAAATTGCTAAATATTATACTAGTAGGTATAGTTTCATTTTAATCACATTCATTTCACTGACTTATCAAGATGTAATTAAAAATCTTTCCATGTTTGCTTTGTAGAGGAACAGGACAATGATGACATTTTCTAATTGTTTCTTTTATGCTTGTTTTAGCTGGCAAATGTGTTTTCCCTGTCTTCTCTGTTCAGACTGACATTTTATCTCCTAACCAAATATTTGTTTTTAATACTTGCAGGATCACTTCTATTCAAAAGAAAAAAAAAAAAAAAAAAAGAGAACTTTCTTTTGTCTTCTATTATATAGCAATTTTATCTGAGAACCTTTTGCTGCTTTTTCCACACTGTAAAAAATAAATCTTTAATGATTTTTACTTCCAGTCCAGTCCTGTTCTTGTGGTAAGTGTATCATGAAAATTCTTCACCTGCATGTGCTTGCTTAAAAATAACTTTCTGCCGTTTCACATATTTTCAAAAATATTTTGTCATACTTAATAAATATGTTAACCAGCAAATAGTCAAAGCTGCTCCTGTAGCTGTTCTACTTATTAATTCATAATAGATCTACCAAATCATCTAATATTACAGAAATAAAAGCTACTCATTCAGATTTCTCAATTTTATTTCAGCACAGATTTTTCATTCACAAAGAAAATAATATGCAGAAAAAAATATTACCTTCGAATAGATTGACTTGAAAGAAAAATATCAAGGAGTGTGCTTTTACTCATGCAATTTAATTTTAGGTGGTCCTGCAAGTAGCAGGGAAGTGGACTCAGTGATCTCTATGGGTTTATTACAACTTAATTGTATGATTTTTTGATTATATAATAATAAAAGACAATGATTTACTATCTCTTCATGTAATTATGTCTCATGTAATACCTTTAAGAATGATAATAAGTTGTTTGTTGTATAGGAACTGCAAATTGATCGTGTAGGGCATTACAGGTACAAAAAATATATCTTTCCTTTTTTTTTTGAGACTATAGAAGCATTGCCAATTAACTCCTCAGACATGACTTCAGCTTAAAAGAGAATGAGAGAGAAGAAAGAAAGACAGAAAGAAAGAAAGAAAGAAAGAAAGAAAGAAAGAAAGAAAGAAAGAAAGAAAGAAAGAAAGAAAGAAAAAAAGAAAGAAAAAGAAAGAAAGAAAGAAAAGAAAGAAAGAAAGAAAGAAAGAAAGAAAGAAAGAAAATTAAAATTTGATTTTGTGGGAAAGATATTTTTGATTCACCAGCTCAAGCAATGGAGCCTTGTAAATAAGCTCTGAAGAAAGAAAAATAGATTTTAGCTTTACATCTCTTTTTCTCTTTTTTTTGTATTTTCTTTACTTCTCAGTGATTTCTTGGAATTCTTTCCATGCTGTATATTTACAGAACACGAATGCACATGTAGATATACAAAGATATTAATATGTGATTCATACGAAGAAAGAACTGAACTGAAATCCAATATGGCAAAATATGAAAATCGCGAAGAAAAGCAGTGACAAGCTAATAAGTGTCAGTATTACAAGTTCTTTTGCAATCTGAATCTTATGAATTTATTTTCATCTGGTGATGTTCTTCTGTTAACCAGAGATCTCTTGTAGGAAATGTATACATTTATATATCCATGTGCAAAAAATGCATAAGAATGGGGAAAAAAAATCTTGTGCCTTCTCTCTCACTGTCTCGTCTTTCATCAAAGTCTAGTTTTGTTCATACTACAGACAAACAACTAGACTGGAATGGTCTGAGCATGTTCATTTCATTACAGCTTAATCAAATCTGAGCAATCATCTAAATAATGCAACATCTTGTCTCTTATTTTGGCCAATGTTGAAAAACTCACAGAAGGTCAAAAAAACCCTAAACCCAACCATGGGTTGCTTGCATGGACAAGTAGTCCAATCAATTTGCTTTCCAGTCAAGAAGCAAAAAATGCAGAACAATGGTATAGAATTCATCAGTTATTCCATATATTTATATTAGAAGTACTTGGTGTGTATTAAGTATATATCTTTTCATCTCTACTGAGATAACCCCTTATAAGTGCATTATTAGAGAATTTAAATAAGAGTTTCCAAAAATATTGACTTTAATAGATATCTACCTAGAGAGAAATGGAAACTGGCCAGATTATGATGATATGGTGCAATATAGCATGGCAACCACTTAATCCCACACTGATCATTACTTCTTTGCCCTACACCTAGGAAGGAGACCCTTTCCATTAATGGGACTCCCCCATATGATCCAAGGTCTCCCTCCTTAGACATTTGAGATGTGATGACAGTTCAAATTGCTCACCTAAACGAAGTCAAACTGAAGTTCTGAACACAGGACTACTTTTTATCCAAGTGACTGGCATAAATTTCTGTGTTTAGAACAGGACCCTGTATTTCTGTACCTGAATATGTATTACATTGTAGGTGATAAGCATGTGGAAGGGGAGAGGGAGGCAGAGGAATGAAGGTATATAGCTTCCATAAATTGCTCCAACAGAGTTTAACTCCTAAAACCTTATCACAGATCTTTGCATTTTTCTTATTAAGATGAAATGCATAAGCACCTTTTCTTGTGCTGTTCTATATACCAAAGCATCTCTTCAAAATGTCTCTTCTGGTAGTTTTAGGTTGCTTTACACTTCATCCTTTGAGCCCCATTCTGAGATGCATATCTTTTCCATGTCCTGTTAAGCATGCCTAAGGTCTTGATTCCTCTAGCAATTCTGTAAAGGTGAAGTCATTTTGGCTAGAGTTTATTAGAGGGAACACTTATTTAGGAAAAAGAAATGTGTCCAGGTTTCTTTTACTTGACATGATATCTTTCTTCTATCATCCTGTATACTGCTTTTTAATTGTTTAAGATGCTAAGCATAGACTTGTATAGATTTGCATTATATAAGCTCATTTTTCTTCTTTCCTGACCTTCTTTGAAAAGTTATCCCTTGCAGTATATTTGTCAGTGTCTTCTCTGACTTACTTGTCTGGCAATCTGTCCCTTGGCATCCTTATAACATCTGTCATGAATGTCTATCTGCACTATTCTCCAAGTCTTTCATTTGTTGCCTTGTCTGTTCACAGTAATTGCCACATTCATCATAGGTACTTCTTTTGAAGTAGAAACAATTTCATTCTCTGATGTTGCATTTAATGTCTTCTTTGTAGTTCTTTGTGTTTTATTTCTTTTCTGCACTGTGAAATCTCTGCACTCAGCAAACATGTATACAAGTAGTGCCAAAATAAAATTTTTATCACTTCCTTCATATGCTGAGGTACTCATTACGTAAATAGAGCTCACATCTCTTATCACAATTTGCATATGTACAAGAGGTGCTGGAACCTGCTTCAAAATATTGTGAAATGGAAATTGAAGCTGTAGTTAACTGCAATGAAAAATACAACTTAGTACTGTACAAAAGTATAATAGAAAGATCAAAAGGTGCATTCATTCAAAAGTACAAATCATTTCAGTCCCCTTCTCATCCTGAGCCTTATGGATGCCAGTGTCCCTGTCTGTAAGATAACAATGGGGAATAATATGCTGAGGGCAGGGATAATGTTCTGGAATCACATGATTTCAAAAGAATATTTGCCAAGCACTGAGCAACAAAATTGACTTTTTCCAGTATTTCTTACAAGAGAAAAAATATTTTTCTTAAATATGTGACCTTTGTTTGCAGCACCCTCTCAGGCACATTTAACTGCCAGGCAGATAAGCCTGTCACACTCTTCTGCCTTGAGATATCTTATTTCCTGCTATAGTAACAGATTCAAGAATCATGCAGAATATAAACATATAAAAGAATGAGCTTATTCCAGTGTGATTACTTCATAGCTTTCCTAGTACATCTGACATTGACAGTTGTACAGGTGGCTGAAACTAGTAGGTACAGAAGGGACTTAGGAATATATTACCTTTTAAAAAGCTAAATCTTTACTGTTAGAATCATGTCATGTTAGACTATGATTATGTATTGACAGGACATCAGTATATCATGTTTTCACATTATCTCTGATAATTCTGCTGTTGGAATGGCTACATAACACTTAAGTAATGTCAGGATTTGTCAAATGTCAATTGTTCTTGGGAATTTTTACCCTATTTCTGAATACTTTTTGTGTATTATTATACAAAGTTTCTTTTTTCTTTCTGTTTCAAGTTGAATTTCTATGGATTGAAAAATAAAATACAGAGATTAAACTGTATTGGTAAATTTTAAGTTTATCCTTAAATATGTAATTTATGGCATTTATTATTTATCCAGATTTTAATGAGTAATAATCTTTTGAATGCGAATAGCCCTACTAATACTCAAAATACAAGTTTGAATTAGAGTTCACCAATACATGCAAAGGCTTTCCATCTAACACAAATGTAACACTGAGAGACTTCCTGCACTGAAATATGCACTTTCTATGTACTTCATAGCTCTTACCCTTAGAATCACAGACTACCTTTTTGTAGGAACAAAATTTTTATTTTCAATTTTATGTTTCTATTAAAAAAAAAAAAAAATAGGTCTCCATCAAGTATATTTACATTCTCAGTAATACACACAGGTTCACTTACACATTATACACATTGACTTTTTTAATAGAAATCTGAACTAGGACCAGAAACTGTATCTGTGAGTGATTTATTCAGAAAGTAACTCATTCAAATATTTTAACTAAGAAGTTGGAGATGGAAAAACATTCACTGCAGACCAGATTCAGTTTTCTGTTTTCTTCTCAGCTTTTATTATTGCTAACCAATTCTCAAACTGCTGTGGCATTGCACTAATAATGTTCCAGGATTTGTTTAGAGTTTTGACATTTCTCATCCTTAGCCCTCATAGAATAAAATGTACACATTTTATCTATGTCTCTACCTAATTGAATTCTTCTGCAATGTCCATGTGTCTGTAGTCTATTTTAACTGACTGATAGCTCTGGACACAGAAAATCCCAGTTCTTAAACAGAGATTGCTACAAACAAACCATATTGCCTTGACTATATAAAGTTTTCATGTAGCTTTAGAAGGTTTAGCTGCAGAGATCACCTTTTCATGTCACAGTATAGTTCTGTGGGCGATGTATGGCTCTATATGATATTTTCTTACTCTTTCAATAACAGAGTAAAGCAATACCACATGCGCACTAACTCTTTGAGTTGTGGCCATTTGCCTGAGACCACCAATTCATTTTACAAAGTCTGTTGAACAGCAATCAGATAATAATGACTTTTTGGTAAGTAGTTAATGATGCAGGGGTTTAAAGGACCCATACCTGATTAAGTGTGCAGGGTGGATGGTGTGCAGTTAATGTAACGTAAAGTAATGATAGAGTAAGTAGAATAAGAATAAATAGCTTAGTTGCCACATTCCTTTCACATTGAATGGGAAAAGCAACTGGCATGTAGAGGCCTTCTTTATAACAATCAGTTAAACCTCCATATTATGGTTTATGTAGAATGAACTAGACGTTGTTCATTTGATGTACTGGGGTAGGATTCAGCTACAAAGTGAGTTATTCAAACAAACCGTGCCACAAGGTAACATGGATGAAATGAACTATTTTTAATATTTATATATAATGCTAAGATTGAGGTTGTACATGACTGATAACACCTGAGTGATGGATTTTTCAATCTATGAATTTTTTCAATCTGTTTTTATTATTTATGCTATGCTTTAAATTATCATGTTAGACTGTGTGAAGTGTAAGTTAACTACATAGCAGTATTTCTCAAGTCCTACTTTTGAAATCATATCTACTACAGCTAGTTTAAGAGGACTATATGAGCATCAATTGATACAAAGTTATTTTCTAGGACTTGTTCATCTTAAGATCTTCATTGCTTATCAATGCAAAGAATAATGCATATTTTTTTAATCAAATTTTTTACTATTATGTAGGTAAATCTGTCAGCTGAAATGTCCAGGCATAATTAGTATAAATTATCATTAGCTGTATTCTTCTTCTGCTGAACACTCCCAAAATAATGAGTACTTGTATTTTTATTACTCTGGGAAAAGATCAGCAACTACATATATATACAAATATAATACTAAGAGTCTATAGCAGAATGCATATAATGCTAACCTCTGAGGATTTCTTTTCTATTCCAATCCAAGTTATGCTTCCACTTTTTTATATTCATTTCTGCCATTTTAAAATGGGATACCTGTTCTCTAGTCCAGTTCCCAAAGATTGTCTCATTCTTAAAATGCATATATCAATTGATCAGGGTTGTTTATTTCTTTCCTCCTATTTCTCAGGTTTCTGGGATTAGGTTAGACTAGAACATAATTTCTACTCAACCAGTTTAGTCAGAAATCTGAAAGGCAAGTGGATACAACAAACATTCTTTCTGGGAAAAAGGTTCTCCTTTAAGGGTAACAAGTCTTCTAACCATCTGTTTCAACATATAATCTAAGAAGTAAAGTATAGAGACAACACATTAAAAACTGATTTTCCCACAACCATAAACAGTAAATAAACAGAAAACAAACTCAATTATTAAATGAAATGAAACAAAGCATTTCATTTCAGTAACTGAGAAAGCAATGAGAAGAAAACACTAACTCTCTTCTCAGAAGAGTTCAAACACTCAACATAAATTAAACCTACCTAACTCTTAGAGGAATTACTGAGGTCTACTAAGAATTGTTGTTTTAACCTTTCTTTTTCTGATTGCTTTGCTCTTGTGCTTAGTTAAACATTTGCTTCAAAGAAGCTGGTCTGAGTCACTGCAGCTTTCAAGTGATCACAGATTCCACAGGAAAGAAGCTCTGTAACACTAGTCTTGTGCTCTGGTGTGCAGTGAAGTGGGGAACAAGAAGTGCTTCAGTCCCACTTAAAAAGGAAGAGATTTCAGTCTGAGGAAAATACAAATATATGGCATTTGAAAAAAGTAGCCAAAAGAGTTCAGGATCCAACTCATTTTTTATTAAAAATAAATCTTTAATATCATTTAATATGTAGCAACATATATTAACTTGGTCATGAACTTCAAAACTATAAAAACCTCACACACATTCTAAGTCTTTTGATGGTCACAGGAAGGGTCGCACGATTGTAATCACAGCCAGGTTTAGCAGCAAAATACTTGAAATTATTGAATGTATCATCACATCCTTCTCCCAGCCCAGGTCTTTTTCCCTCTATTTTTTAGCTATTAAAACTATTCAATTATTAAAGTATGCCAACAAATGCTACCACACTGAATTTTGTTTAAAGATAAATTTTTTAAATGATGTATAGGTCATCACAGGGGTTTTGTTTTAAAGCAGTGAGTGCTTTTTTTTAAAAAAAAACAACAAAACAAAAACCACCTTCCATGTAAATTATGCAAGAAAATATAAATACATGAAAAATATTCTATATTTTCTGAGTGAACATATAGGGTCATGGGGATGGAGTCCTTTCCCTCTGTATGGAGTCACTTAGCAAATCCATAGTTTGCTCTAATGACAAGCACAACAAAATAAAATTGAATTTTTTTATGCTCCTGAGAGTATCAAAGAAATCTGACATCCAGAAAGATAAAGAAACACAGCAGCATTTTACCAAGCCTGTAGACAGCTGAACAGATGTCACAGCAGCCAGCAGCAGAACCAATCAAGGAGTCAAAGAGAGGAATTTACCAAGGGAACAGACCTAGGCCCAGATGCCAATACTAGAAGAATTCATCTCTTAACATCTGGTTGTACCAAGCATTTCCCATATGTGAGTGTATGTATTGGCTTTAGGCCTAGCACACACAGAAAAAAAAAAAAAGAAAAAAAAAGAAAGAAGAACACGAATACTTCGAATACTTTCAACATTGCCAGGAATAAGCAAAAAATCTGCCAAGTTTGTGCTGAAATTCTGTGAATCTGACTGTTGCTTTTCTATTTGTAAATGTGCAATATGTCCCTGTTGTAGTTTTGCATGTGTATGATTTAGACTGTGAAATAGGTTCCAACCTGTTTAAAAAAAAAATTACCTAAACAGTTTTCTGAAATTGACCCAGTCTGTTAATGAACTCTGACCTCCACCCCCAAAAAAAACCTAAATCATAAAACAACAAAACCAGACAAAATCAAACAAACAAAAAATCCCAACAAAATCCCCACAAAACCCCAAAACAACACCCCTCACCCCAGAAAGTCCAATAAAAATACAACAACAACAAAACATTAACCAAGGTCACCTTAGATAAATTGGAGCTTACTGGATGTTGCACTCATTGTAATGTGATTGACATACCAATAACTTGCAACTCTTCTTACCATCCACAAGCAACACAAATTAATAACCTTTAAAGAAATTGAAGAAATTGAATAGAAATAACATTAAGCAAAAAAGTGACAGGGACCTAGACACTGCAGACTATGAAGCTAACAATTCTGTCTTTACTTTCTAAGTTTTAACTTAAATATTTTGTTGCATAACAGTCTATACAAAAAGAAAAAATACCCACAAAAAACAAAAGCCTTTCATAATGTCCTGTTTTTTTCATCAAGGAAGTGATGTTCTAAGAGAACCTGCTAGCAGTTTCCTCCGTGTCTGACAAAAACCAATTAGTAATAGCTTTGGGAATTGACAATCTGTTAAATCACTGAGCAAGCTGATACGCCTCTGTGAACACCCATGTAAAAAATGAAAACTGCTACACATATATAACTACAAATTAAGCAAACTGCTGTTTTATCACTGGAAAACCTACTGAACACCTAAAATCACATAACTTGGGACATATGAACTGCCAATAGTAAGACAAAAAATCATCCAGGTCATGAAAAAATACCAGCTTGGAGCTCTCATTTAGACCTGGTTATCAAGGCAGGTTGTTTTTTGGTTTTTTTTGTTTTTTTTTTTAAATACATACTGATAGTTTTGTCCTAGATAACAGGTGGTTTTGACAAGCAATCTGAGAACAGGCCACTGGAATGGGCTTGCAGAAAAGACTGAAGAGAAAGTCTTTAAGGACAGGTTCTTGGACAGATTAAAACTAAAACACCATCCATTGTGAAATAGACAATTTGACAAACTTTGCTATACAATGGTCACCCAAGGAGCCTCTTTTAACTGACTACAAAATAGCCTCACAACTGTTGACTGAAGTTATTTTGGACATCACTTATGTATAAAGAAAGATGAATCTATCTCATTACATCTTATTACGATGCTCAAGACATGTCAAGGATCAGATTCTAATCGCAACTCTACAACTACAATGAACAAGGATTTTACAGGCAAAACTGTTAGTGTTGAGGCTCTGAAATCTGCTTTTCCATAGGCATTGTTTCATTCAAAATCTTACTAAGGTAAAAGGGGCAATATTCTGTGTATGACAACAGAAATTTATTGCTTGTCTAATTAATGTTTTTAACCATATAATAAATAAAAAAACTCTCAGTAGTAATAGTAATAATAAAAATAATAGAGTTCAAATTGCCTCTTTTCTGTGGTGCAGTGCTCATTCTTTTGATGTTCCCCTGGATCCCAAGCTTAATGGATATAGTTTGTTTCAAGGTTTGCAGTGAATGAGTTGTATCTTGACATCATAGCTAGGAGCAAGGCTCCTTAATTCACAGACCTGGGGGCCACTTGGAGCTGTTTTTACAGGGCTTTTTATCTTTGCTTTTTCACACTGTGTCCCATTTTAAGCTGGAGAATTGCATGAAGCCTAACGCAAAGGGTGTGGTTACTCTGTGACAGCTGAGGAGTTTGAGTCCTTCAATGCTCAGCACTCCGAGGGCTCTGTCTACACTGGGGCAGGGATCAGTTGGATGAGCTCTAGGACTGTTGCAACAAGCTACTGGCCCAGGCCAAGGCAAGCCTTGCCCTATTAACTCCTGCAGTGTGTAGGTCCTTGGGGTCCTGAGCAGGTGAGTTCGTGCTGTGCAATGCGAAGGATCACAAGGGACAGGTGGGGAGTGTTGGCAGCTGGGAAATTTACTTCACTGTGCATTCCTGGTTTGAACTAAAATGCTGATGCAGAGGCATTCTAAGTGGGTTGGGAGTTTGTGTGATTTGAAAAGTGGTTTTGGCACTCAGAGTTCAGTCATCTAAATGTTTAGGTCACTTCTGAAATATACTAAAATGCATCTTGGAATTCTTATCGCAAGCCTCTATTTCCTCTCCTGCGTGTCAGACTACACCCTCTGCACAATTTTTAGAATATTGTCCCAAAGGCACTACTTCTCACTGTCAGACCCAAGGTATTTGCAATCCTCAAGCTGCAAACCCTGGCTGAACTGCAAAATGCTATTGCTGAGCTGAGTTTTTGTAATTTTTTAATAGCTTTTATGGCTGTAGGCAGATATCTGCTCTCAAGCGTTTCTGAAGCAGAAAAAGAGAATCCAAGGGCCAGAAACATACACATCACCTCTTCCCCTCCTCATAATGAGATGAGAAAGAGAAGATTGAATCTTCAGTTATCTCTTGCATGTGCAGCACAAAAGGAAAAGCTATATGCCTGCTACAATCACCAGTTCACTCATTCCTGTGGGAACATTTTGCAACACTATTCTAGCAGTCAACATAGTTATGTAGTTTACTTTAGAGAATGAAATAATACACAGAGCTCAGATTAATATTGTATTTGCTATCAATATAAATATGAGGTACTATGGTAATTGCAGTGTTCACTACTGCACTATTTTTTAAAATAAGTTTAGGCTGCTATATCTCATTCAGCATGTGCCAAACACTGTAATCTGCACCAAAATGATAACAAAGATCCATAACAAAGATATTAGGTAAAATGAATTTAAAATCACTCTAAGCAGCAGACTATCATTGGTGCTTTCAGAAATTTATGACAAATAACAAAAAAATTCCAAGAATGAAAATTAAATTTCTCTTCAATTCTGCATATCAGTATTACTCATAACAATACATTCCTTTTAATACATTAGTACATTTTTTGTAATTAAGGACGACATTGAATGTGTATTCCTTTATATTTTTTTTTTTATTATTTATTTAGTTTGTTGTTTTCCCATCTGACACAGACAAAGTGGACAAATTACGACTCTAATTTCAGGACCAACAGTTTTAAAGGCAGTGCATTTCAGCAGTCATCTTACTGGACTGAACCCGAGAATCACTTTTATTTTTAATTCTTTCACTATATTCTGTGCGTAAGATAGTAGAAGTTAATTTTCACTTTTTACCTTACCTGCACTTTTTTCACTCGGTCCATTAAGTTCAGAGTCCTTTAGGAAACACATTTTTATGTATGTTTAGAAAGCTGCAGGCACAATCCAAAGTCCACATTCTACCTTGTAGACAAATGTTCAACTTCTTTTAATTCAGTTCACACTATGTGCTGCCCGGTGCACTTTTATAGTTATCTTCTTATTTCAAGATCCATCACCTCCCTTCAGCCAAATGATGGCAAAAGTGACGTTCTTCCTGTCAGTCAAGTTTTCATATATGTTCGCTTTAAAAAAACCTTTGAACCTTACATTCCTTGAAAAAGAAACCTTTGGCCATCATCAATGCCTAACTCTAAGGCCTCTGTCAGGATCTTTATTATCTAACAGTGTATATTTTTGCTTATCTAAGTGCACTATAAAGTTAAGGAATTATCTATCTTTCTTCTTAAATAATTTAAAATGTGCTTTGAAACACTTATGAACAGAAAAAGAAATTCACTTTTATCTCTAATTGAAAATAAGAGAAAAATGAATATCTATTAACTCAATTTTTATTCTCTTAGACTGAATTAATTCATGACCCATAAGACTCTCTCTTATCCAGGGCAGCAACATTTTAATCATATGTAATTTTGACTCTAGACATGCAGTGTAAAATTATCAAAATTTCTACTGATAAGTCCCTTAAGTAACAAGTTTCATTATCCACTTTAGCTCGAAGAGATAAAAGAACATTTAACTAACACACAAAAGTTGGACTCTTTAGGTTTTATTGGTTTCATTTAAGCTGCTGCTCAGACTAAGAAGTAATTTTCCTTATTATCACTTGCTTTCAAAGAATTGAAAAGTGTCAAAGCATGAAATTTAATCATAGAGCACCCAATGCTTCTTCTCTTTAGAAACAGTTATTTTTCCTTCAAGGATTTCTATTATCATCTTTTTCTTCTTCTGTCAAACATTCACTTTTCTAATGGATTTTCCTTATGCAATTTTAATAACATAAAATCTTTAAGTAAAACTGCATCTCAACAGAGATTACATAAAAGGTATGAAAGAAGAAATTTAGAATCTCTGGAAAGTGTTAAGGATGGATTGATTTTTATCTTATTTTTGATACTGTAAAATCCTTTGTGGCATCATTTTCTGTCTTCTGAATCTTACGAAACTGCAAAAAGAACCCAGAACTAAACAAAATAACCAACTGAACAATCAACCAAAAAATTTCCCTGATATAGGACATGGGAGGAACAGGTTTTGAGTGGGAACTTGTAGGAGAATAAAATACTGCTAAATAAAACTATTTTAATAACAAATGAAGCAAGAATCTCACAGAGAGTCTGAATGATATATAGATGATTCAAAAAAACTAATGAAAAAAATTGTTTGCATCACTGTCACTATGGAAGAACAAAAGAAAAGGAGTTCATATATCAGAGAAAAGAATCAGAGATTTACAGGAGAATATCAGTAGAAGATATTTCAAATAATTAAGTGGATGAATACTATTCAACCCATCTCATTTGGTTTATTACCATTTGTTCACAGTTTGGGAGCAACAGGTATTATATGTCCATGAATTCTGGAGGAACTTAACTAGGAAACTCTTCATAGGAATGAGAAAGTTATGAAAGACAACATCCAGCTTTTTTTTCAGCTGAAATGGTAACTTAACAAGGACTCTAGGCAAATACAGAGAATCACAAACAAACTATTTTGGTTTCTCTACTTTGAAAATATTACAGCCCAGAATATAATAAGTGGAGATGGTGGTAAGTATAATGATTAGAGTCAACAAAGCTTGTAGACAGAAATGTCTTAAAAAGAATGAGTTTTTGAAGAAATACATAAGCATATAAACAAGAGTAATCCAAAATGTAATAGTCATTCTATTCAAAATTTCTTGACAGTTCTTGAAAGGAATGGAGAAGGTAGTCACTTCAAGAGGGTGTCACAGGCAAGACACAGTAAATGACAACCTGTATCAACAGGCTGGAGTCTGTCTGATCCGAAGAGTCCTGCTGTGCTTGTGACAAAGAAATGTAATATTTGAGGGGTAGAAGTCAAAATTCTAAGATGTCACAGCTGTTGCAAACTGTTCTGCTGCAAATCCTAATCCCAGCAGTGTGGAAGACAAGGAAGAACCCCACAAGTATTATTAATAGACAAAGTGAATTAGATTTCAAATACTGGTGGATCTGGATGAGGGCTATCTGGATGGTAATTGAGATGGTGGTCTGGATAACAACCAATGAGACAGCAGTATTTACACAGCTTGATTAGCTCATGTGCTTGCTCATGTGCTTGCTCACTCACTAGCCCACAGCATTACAATTCCCAACACAGAGGTCCTGCCTGGTCTGGGAAGGCTGGGCACAATGTTTTATCGTCCATGATGTGCTGCTGCTTGCACTTGCCACTCTTGAGCATCACTGGCAAAGGTCCCTCCCTGGGCGTTCCTTGTGTATCATTTCCACACAGTTCTGTGATCTCTGGCTTCTTCCCTCATTTTTCCCTCCAGCCAGGAATGTCATCTTCTTTCCAGTGTCCCTTCTTTTCTCCAAAATCCTTTCTTCTTTACAGAAACCAAGTTTGAGCACTGTTTCTTTTCTGTGGGTCATGTTCTCTGGCTTCCCCATTCTAAGCAGTGCATATGCAGAAACAATACGTCATCAGACTATCAGTTCTTGCTTCTGTCCCATATCTTTGTTTTTATTAAGTGCAGGATTCGGTACATGACTATGCTGTTCAATTGTTGCAAAATTTACAACCAACCAGTATGCACTGATGTTAGTAAGTGGGAGTCTTGTGTTTGAGAGTTCAGATGCTCAGTTCTGGACATTCAACCTTCTACTCACCACTCACCATCCCCACCCACCCCCAATGACCTGTAGGCTGTTAACATACACAACCCAGTACTCCCTAAAATCAGTAAAATGGAGCACCTTCTAGTGGTGTCTATAGCTATCCATTTGCTATTAAAAGGGTACTGGTGATCTAGATAAAACTCTATACCTAAATATTAGATGACTGAACCTCTGATGGCTCTTTGCAATATTTTTTCACTAAATATGAAACCTTGTACAGTGTGGGTTGAAAAATTAATTAGAATTCACATTACTAAGCACCCCTTTTAATGATTATATAATTTCCTAATTTGTCATACTTTATTTTGAAAATATTATAATTTCTGTCTGTTTTTTAGATATGATTTCATGTTAAGATTTTTTAATAGCAAGATTGAAAGAGTGCATGACATGCCAGATTCAAGATTTTCTTTGATGTGATGATTCTTGATTGCTACTTAGAGCTGTACAAACATGGTTTCAGTTAACTTCCAAATTGTTCCACAAATGCAGCTACTGATACAATATTAATTTTTTTAAAGTCGAAGTCCATACAATTTACATATTCTATAAATATTTATATTCTCATATTTTAATAAAATGCTCAACAGCAATTAACTTATTTGTGTAGGAACTGGAAGATAATATAACTGGCAAAAAGCTCCTCAAATCTCTTTTTATGTAATTGCTCTTCCCACACACCTACACAGATTCATATAACAAAGGAATTGCTTCAAAAGTACCTATTGAAAATAATTCCTAGAAACACATTCTTTGTGTTGTTTATGCTATGGTTATGTATCTGCCCTCAAGATTTATATGTGCTTACTTTTGTACAAACATAAAAGGAATGAATGTCACTGTCTCAATAGGTTTAAAATTGTATAATCGTAACACAAATGACAGGAGGAGAGGGATCTCAGCTAGCTGTCTAGATTACCTATGGCATAATTAGTTTCATTTTAATGTATACATTACTAAGTGAAAAAATCCCATCTCAGGGATCCCATCCCAATAGTTGGATTGCAGACATCTAAATGTGGACATCTATCTACATTCATTTTATAGTTTTTAAAAGTGAGTAATAATTTATGCTTGTGTCATTTAAAAAACTCTTATGGATTTGAGGAGTAGATTCTAAACTCTTTGTGTGTGTATGTATCTTTGGACTCCACTTTTGTACTCATGGCAACACATTGCATATTTTCCTCTCCTCAGTCAGCTCTCTGCTTAGCAATGCAAAGTAATCCCAAAGCTCGCTAAGTATTTTAGGACATCAGTGTAACCAAAGTATCCAACGTAAAGAAACCAGTAAAATTAATTCCTCAGAGTCTCCTGATATGAAGAGCCAGGATTTTCTATCACAGTATACTGTAACCTCGCCCAGAAGTTCTGAGGTGAGATATCAGGGGAATGTCAGAATCATCAGTATATAAAAGGGTCTTGTAAGAAAGACACATCATTTTTACCAGGGCCTGTAGGGACAAAACAAGGGACAACAGTTTTAATCCATTGATAGAGGGTAGACTTAGATTAGAAATAATGAAAAAAAATATTATGAGTATTATGAGATGCAGGAACAGGTTGCCCAGAGAAATTGTGGGTTCCCCACCACTGGAAGTGTTCAAGATCAGGTTGGATGAGACTTTGAGCACACTGATGTAGTGGAAGGTGTCCCTTCCCATGGCAGGGGAGGAGGACTACATGATCTTTAAAGGTCCCTTCCAATTCAAACCATTCCATATTTCTATATATTTTTCTTGCTTTTAGTTTCAAAACTTTAGTTTTCATCACCTATTGAGACTAGCTTACTTTATGCTTGTAGGTATGTAGTTTGTCTTTTTAAAAGAAATCAAGTTTTTGCTGCTCTCATAATGAAGATAAATGACTACATGACCTAATGATCTGATTTCTTATGCTTGCCTGTATTTCTCTAAAGGAATATCATTAATATTCATGTAGCCCAACATTTAGATTGAAGTAATTTTTTTTTTTTTTTAAATCTGGAAGAATAAATTTAAATTGTAAATCATAATTCTAAAAGAAATGTTCCTAGAACTGTTCCTACTACTTTAAAGATTTTATGTGATTACCACAGTTATTGTAACGCTAAATTTTTGTAAACTGTTAATTTATGTGTCTTTGCCATACACTTTGTAACTCACCTTTGCTGCTGTTAGATAAGATAAAGTAAGATTTATCTGCCTTTTTCATATAAAGATCTTCACAATCTTCAGGCAGTTTGAAAGCATATGAATTTATTCCCCTTGTTCCTTTAATAGTCTAGTTATTTATGAATTTGTCAGACTGAAAGTTTGAAATATTAATGCCATGAACATTAATTTAAAAAATAAAATCCAAAACAGTTTTGGAAATACCCTAAGTTCCTTTGGAAATTATAATACCAGAAGAAAAATGGGGAAATGGGAAGTACTAGTTTTGGAAAGTACTTCCTTCAGAAAGGAAGATGCACTTGCTGAGGCTATCCTCTATAGACACCAGTTATTTTTGTTCTAGTCTTTAAACTCTATTATAGACAGAGGCAATTTCTAGTAATAAATTTCTCTTTTATGTGGCAGTGGAAAATACAGCTATGTAAAATATATCTGATTAATCCTCGGAGTATCATAGCCTTTTTACTGGTGTAAATTCAAAAGGGAATTTGCAAGAAAACTTTGAGACATAACTGACAATTACAAAAAATATTATTAAAATTAAATTTGAAGAATCAGTGATTTCCTTTTCATTTTATAGACTGCGTACTTACAAAAATTAAGCTGAACTATTCTGCACTTGGATTGCCTATTCCCACTATCTCTTCTTTCTCTACCTGTCTTTATTCTTGTCTTGACATATTGAAAGTCACAAGGATGAGTTATTACTCAGTGAAGTGACAGAAAATCTTGAACTCTACTTTCCAGTAATAGCATACATGAGGCAGAGAAATCTAATGGAAGAAAGTAAAACATATATGCCAGGTCACCAGAAACATAAATTTTACATGTAAAAAAGTAGTAAGCTTCCTAAGCTTGTGAGACTTCCTTCTCACACACTGGAGATCAGTTTATCTTGAAACTGATTTTTTAGTAAACCTTATTAAAAAAAAAAAAAAAAAAA
>VZSE01002188.1:269142-302889 GCA_013398275.1 Promerops cafer | reverse complement strand
AAAAAAAAAAAAAAAAAAAAAAAAAAAAAAGGAGACGAACAGCTTTTCTGTATTTAAAGATATTTGATATAAAAAATACTTTAGAATTTTCCCAAACACTTAAATGAAAATTAAAAAAAAAATTAGTTAAATAAAAGAATATAGATTTTCGATAACAGGGACTTAAAGCATCAGACATTAGAAACATGATTCTTCATATATATGGTCAATAAAAGTCTGCATAACAAACAAAAATCTCTCTAAGGAGAACCTTTTTTCTTTCCTGAGGAACCAATACACAACAAGCTGGGTATGAAGATGTATTGTTGAGCCAAATTACAATGAGAGGAAACATAAATAAATTCTGTAAGACTGTCAGATTCAGAGAAGCCTTTCAGGCTGGAGGCAACACAAATATGATGAGCACAACGTCATAGTGTCAGTTGCTATATAACAAGAATTTAAAAATAAAATCATATCCCAAATCCATTGGTGCTTTATTGTTTTATCTTCACTTTATTTTCACATTTTGTGACTAGCTGAGCTCACAGAATTGAAATACTAGGGAATGATTCACATATTAGAGAAATTAAGAATTACTCAAGGACCTTTGGTAAATAACACATTAAGTATACCAGTGAGCATGAATATTTAAGAATATCAGTATAAAACATCTATTACTCTCATGCAAAGTGTTTACAATCTTCCAACACAAAATGCCTACAATTATTTTTATAAATAAAAGCAAGACAAAAATAAAATAATATTTGATTTAGCCAGCTAAAATTCAAGGAAAAAAGTTTCTTTTTTCTTTTTCCAAAATTATTGTTGACTATTTTTCTTCCCCTTAGACTAAGAGGAAGATTAATGGAATATTAGATACTCTTCATTTTTTTTTCAATTTTAAGTACATTAATCTCACATTTAGGAGTATAACTGCTGATATTCAAAGAAACTAGGAAGAAAGCATTATCCTATACAGAGTGATTAGAGCACATTTCTGTAACATCAAATTTAAAAGTCTCCTTATAAATCTGCAGTCTTCTGCTTTAGACCACAGAGCTGAAATTGGGCTCGCCTCATCATCAAAATACTGTGAAGTTTGGTACCTGGAAGTAAAATTTGAAACACTAATCAGTAGTTGATTTTAATACACTCTGTCTCTGTTACATATCCAGAGCATTTAATCTGAACTCTTTTATTATGATGCAATTTTTAAACACTCTTACAAGACCCTATCTTCTCAGTACTATCTAATCACATGAATAATTGAAGTATAGTAGCTTTGGAGAGTTTCTTTCAAAACTGCACTTTTAGTTGATTCTATTATTTGCCAGGAAGAAAAGGAGCACACAGTCCTAATCATTATCTCACACAAAAAGGACATTCAATTAGCGTTTCATTACTTAGTGGTGTTTAATGTCACTAACATCAGTGAATATTACTATTTTCTTTCATGTTGGAAGAGAGATACTCCTGCAGCAGAACTCATTTAAGGCGCTCTATCCACACACGTGCACATGTATACTGAGAGCTACTACAGAAACTTAAGCCAGGGGAGCGCTGGTGTGGGGACATGGTTTGGGGCAGCAGGGAGTGGGGCCGTGGCCGAGCCTCATCCCTAAGGAGCTACAGCTGTGTGAGCCAGGTGAACAATATCAGCAGGCAATGAGACATGGAACAGGGACCAGTCACAGCAGGGCACACAGGTGTGGGGGATGTGAGAGCAAGGCTATAAAAGATTCTGCTGGAGAAGGAGACGCAGCAGATGCTGCAAAGGCCTCTGGAAGGGTGAAAAGTCCAGCCAGAGCTTGCAGGAGCAGCAGAAGACCTGGAGGGAGCTGCCAGCTCTACAAGAAAGGGCAGCTGGTCCCACAGCAGCTCCAGAGATGACAGAAGAAGCCGGGGGCCCTGCAGCAACTGTGGAATTTATGAAAGTAGTCATTGACCCAGAGGCAGACACTTAAAGCCTTCTGAAGTTGTATAGTGGTATTCTGTGAATTGTGGCTGTCTTTTCAGCTTTCTTTTTTCTAATTTGATCATAAATACTGCCAGCATCCCATTTACCAATCTTAATAGTTAAGTACTCTTTCACCTATGATTTTTTAAATATTTTACATAAGCTTCAAATAGAATAAAACAGAAACAGAGGAAAAACAAGTAAAGATTATTTTGCAGTCAAAGGCTTTCAGAAAAAAAAAAATCAGTGTAATAAAAATAAGATTAATGCTGAAGCATAGAACCGCATTAGAAAAATCTACATCTGAGAACTAAACATAAATTTAAGGATACAATTTTCAGGTGAACTTAGAAATAATCTCTCCCACATAAACCTAAGCTAAAAATTTAAATATAGTCATTAGAAGTAAAACTAATATAGTTTTAGTTATTTGCTCCCAAAAGATTAAGTATAACAAATGTTTTCAGAAGAAATTCAGTTGTATTTGGGACAGGTCAGTGAACCTAAAGAATAATTTGCTTTCTAACATTGCTTTTGCAGCTCCAAAATAAAAAGGTCTTTTCCTACAAACTGAAATGTGAAAGGTAATGTTAAAGTGAGATGTGAAAATGAAACCCTTAACTGAGTTCTTATGTAGAGTGATATCTCTGTACATTGGGAAAATATTGCAAAATATATGCCAAGAAATGCACAACTCCTTTAAAATCCTTTCTTAGAATCAATTTCCTGTTATTTTTTTGTTAAATGCTTTTGAGGACCATCATTTTAACACACTCTGCTAAAGTATATTTTAGTAAACCAGTCTCCTATCACTAAGCAAATAGCATTCTTGCCATGCCAATGTCACCCTTGTTATACTCCTAACTTTTTCTCCTTACATTATTCTCATCATTCATATCCAGTTTGAAGATTATTAGTTTCTTCTAATCTATAAAATAGAAAGTATTTCAGTTATTTGTAGACCTGTTTGAATTGCATTTAAATGCAATGTATCTAATAGTTATATCTTATAGGATACCATATACAGAGCTAATAAAAATAATTTCACAATATTATATCTCATACACAAATTTGTTCATGTATGTGTCTAGTTATTTCTTTCCTTTTTTTCCTTTTGTTTCTCTTTGGTTTTTTTTTTTTTCCCTTTAAATAGGACAGCTAATCTATGTATAATCCTTTCTTTAAATTAAATTCTGGCATTTTGTGACAGGATCATGTTTGGAATTAATGTAAATCTGAGTAAAGGCTAGCCAAATAATTACTGCAGTCTTCTGATCTATCTTAATGTTCACACTCTTTAACAAAGATTTAGGCATAAAGACCACTGTCATTCATTTGGTGAGGATTAATTCACCAAAGATAACACAAAGCAGTGTCGGTGGATTGACACTGTTAAGTTTTTAGGATACACTTCTGCTAACTATTTAAGGGCAGTCTTCCCTATATACCTGCCATCTTGAAGATAAATTTAATGAAGTTAGAAATTAGTATTTGAGTCATGAAATGTATGTACATGTTATGAGCATCTTGAATCAGTTATCTGCAATATTTAGTAATTTGAAGACGTTCAAAGGAGAGGAGACAGTCTTGAATTTTGAAGTTCAATTTATGAGGAAAAACCTAGTCTATGTATTGTGTCTGTATAATAAGTGGCTTTGTCTTTAATAGGTAACAATCTTATAAAAAACATGAAAAACATGATAGGTTTGGCAGCTTTTTCAGGTAGGAAAAGAAAAATGTATTTCCTGAGGAGACACTTGGAAATTGTATATTATCAACAATTTTGGTAGGGTGCTGTCTAGAACACAAAGTTCTGTTTTACCCTAATGAAGAACTATGGGAAAATAAACAAAGGATGGGATGGGTCAGAAATTAGAATACTTAACTCTCAGAAACATAATTTTAAGGTGTGCTTTATTGCTGACTTCTTGAGATTACAGATTATCTGAGATTAAAAAATAAAATTATTCTGAATTGGATATAAATAAATAAATAAAGATTTGGTTTCATTTAATATATTTTTCTCCATTTGAAGGAAAATAAAATAAGACAATAACTCATTATCATATTCTTCCATATTAACTTAAAGGAAATGTCACCATTTCTCTCATAAAAATCTATGACTATTTCAAGTAGCTAGTGGACTGTACTTGGATCATCCTCTTTGTAAATTAACTTTTTCATTTCCTACATCTTTTTTGCCCCTTAAACACTTACCCACAACCAGAGATATATGAATTTATGACATTATGCCACCATATGGATGTGGAATGATAAATCTTTTGCCTTTTCAGGCAAGAAATTGGTTGAAGTTTCAAATTATTTAAATAAAATGTTTTCCTTGCATCATAGCACATACAATCCAGCTGCTGAATTTTGCATTTTTCCTTTCAAAATATTCTGTTAATGCATTTTTCCACCCTATTTATGATCCTCTGGATGGCTCTACCCTTCAGTGTACTGACTCACAACCTGCAGCTGTGTACCTGCAAGCTTGATGCCAGTGCACTTCATAGCCTTCTGCAGGTGTTTCATAGTAATATTAATAAGGACAGATACCAGCACAGAACCCTGTATTGTTCCACTCGATTTGAAGATCACTATTATTGTATTTCTGTTCCTACGCTGAGTTAAACATTTCATGTAAATTACACTTGTTTTCCTCTTAGCCTTTTGGCAAACTGAATTAATTGCTTGGGAAAAATTAATTGGGAAAACATGTAGATGCACAAACGCACAATAATAAACATTTCTTTTCTTATTTAAGTGTGTGAGCTTCCTTCTGTTGTGATATTTTAGCCACAGAAACCCACAGCAGAAAATGTTTATGGTAGGCAATGAGCTTCTGAAAATGCAAAATATATACATAATTATCTGAATGATTCTGTTTCCTCTTTGGATTCAAATTTGTAACTGTCTTGGGGGAAAAAAGTGGAAAAAGAAACCAATGTTTTCTCCTTCCTTGCAACTTCTCCATATTTATTAAATGCAATCATTACTTCTGTGTTATTTTCTGTGGTTCAAATAGCAAAATTGTTAAGTGTGCTTATTTCTAAACTGAATTGGAAAGAAATAAATTGCTTATATTACTCTTTTTTATACAATGTTGGAAAATTCTTGTTAAATATCATGTACATGTTTATATGTGTATATAAATACAAATGTGTATGAGAATGTATGTATTCAGATTAAATACACATCACATAATTTGCTTTAGATGCCATAATGAGATGTAATCCATTTTTATATTGAATTTCCCTGTAATTGTGGTGCTGTAATTGCAGGCAATAAAATAAAACCCTGTTGTGGTGCAGATGTTACCTGGTTTTATGCTTTTATTATATGCAAATTAAATTGTACGACTCTGGATTTATCTAAACCACACATGGACTTCCTCTGTTTTATCTATATTCATTTCACAGGGAATACTCTGTATGCTCAATTATTCATGGTTGAACAAAAATTTTGAGTGAGTAAATTTTTATGTAGAATTTTTGAAGTTTGTGGTTCAGATAACAGGTATGATGTCACTGGGTGCTGGTAGTGCTTATCAATAAATTATTAGGTTAATGAAAATGTATCAGTCTCAAAATGTTTCTTTTTCTGTATCACAGATCACTTTGCATCTTGTTTAACCAGGGCTTCCTGATATAATAAATATCACACCTATGATAAGTTTCTTTCTTTCCAATTGCAACCTTTTGATCATAAAAATTTATATTGCAGATAGCTAAAAAATATCTCAAAGGATTAGAAAACAAGCTGAGAAACTTGAAACATTAATTATTTCCAGTAAAGACATTAACAGCTCTGTAAACAATTTCCAATTAGACTATTCTGGAGAAAGACCTGGGTATCCTAGTGGACAACAATCTGTCCATGAGCCAGCAATGCCCTTGTGGACAGCAATGTCAGTGGTACCCCAGACTGCACTGGGGAAAGCATGGCCAGCAGGTCAAGGGAGGTGATCCTGCCCCTCTGTTCATCCCTGGTGAGGCACATCTGGAGTGCTGTGTCCAGTTCTGGGCTCCTCAGTACAGGAGAGATGTGGAGCTCCTGGAACAGGTCCAGGGGATGTCCAGGAACAAACAATTCCTGACTGGAGCACCGGATTTACGAGAAAAGGCTGAGGGAGCTGAGCCTGTTCAGCCTTGAGAAGAGACAACTTCTTAAGAGGGGACCTCAGCAATGTATATCAGTATCTGAAAGGAGGGAGCCAGACTCTTCTTGGTGATGCCAAGCAACAAGGCAAGAAGCAACAGGCAGAAACTGGAACACAGGAAATTCCCCTTGAGCACGAGGAAGAACTTTACTGTGTGGGTGACCTAGCACTGGAACAGATTGTCCAGATGCAAACTTATGCCAGGTGCTCTAGGATGACCCTGCCTGAGCAGGCTGGTTGGACCAGATGGACCCCAGTGGTTCCTTCCAATCTTACCCATTCTGTGATTCTGTGATTAGACAAAAATTAACAACGTCTTGTTAGTTCTAGCAATGGTCCAGCTAGGTGAACCATGGACTGACTATCAAAGAATATAAGGACACAGGAAACCTAGAATCATGCCTTTCTAGTGCTTATCTTTAAGAGTAGAAATTAATTTGGAACAATATTGGTGTGAAAAATTTTAAACGATACCTTTTTGTTAACAGATAAGTGAAGACTCTTCTTGATTTCAAAGAGCTTAGGTAAACTGTTTAACTGCAAGAAATCCAAATATGTTTTAATGTTTTAATGTGATTTTATACATATACCTTTATTTCATATATATATATATATACACACTATAGTTTTGGTGTCTTTTTTAAACTGAAGGCAGCATTTATAGAGTATATAATTATATACAATTAGATAAATGTTTTGAGTTCTGAATATTTTCAAAGCCATTTTGATGAGGTAACAACTTTGGTCAAATATTGTGTTAGGTGAATAAGTACTGAAAGTTCACATTTCTGTTCTTGAGGTGTCTGAAATTGCTCTCGTGATCAGAAGAATATTTGTGGCAAAATATTTATCATCATAGAGTTACTCAGAATAGTTATTACAGTTCCAGTAGGACAGAAGGTGGGATCCATTTTGACTCATGCTGACTGTAGAATTTAGTTGTCTGAAATAATCAGCGTGAAAGTACAAGGGATACTTTACCCTTCATGGCTGCATTACAAGCTTCAATTCTGACTCTGTAGGGTTATCCTTTCTTCAATATTATTTCTGCCCTATCTGTTCTTGATATGCCAAGGAAGCCATAAGAAACTGAATTATTTAGATTAAAGAAGGCATTCAAATCCTTATTTATTACCTTAAAGTTATGATGTTTTACTTCTACTGAATTATAATATATTCTTTTTCATTATGAACTACCAGTATTGAAGCATATCATGTGAAATGGAACAGTGGGTAGGAAAAAGTAATTTTTTTTTCCTCTTCTCAGATCTTGATTCTTGCTGTTTTGAAACTCCTGACTACATGAACTCAACAGGAAATATATCTTATGTAGAAAATAATTTTGTTAGCTAAGGAATCATGAACAGACAAAAATTGCTGTTGCACATTAGGTTAGGAGAAGGCGTTACTAATCTAAGGACAACAACACAAAAAAGTCCCAGGTGCTTATCAGCAAATTCAATTACACTAACAAAAAATGGCTTATAAATGCAAAGCTAAGAAGGCGTTTATATCACTCAGGTGGGTTTTTTTGTTGCTGCCTTTTCATGGGTCTTTACCAGAATTTGATGAGATAGGAGTAAAATGAAACATCAAGTATTCATAGGCAGACCACATATATTAAAAATAATGAAATTGCCCTGCATATAGTAGCTTACCCAGCAGATTGTCACAGCATGCACCCTCATTAGGATGTCTGCTTGAAGCTTAGATTCCTGGCATAAGGTAAAAATGGAGCATCCAGGTGATGGAGGCTAGACACAGGTATTTATCATTTACAAAACTGTTTTTCAAAGAACTGTGAAGTCTATAGATCTTTTGTAATATATATGTACTGGCAGTTATTTTAGGCTGTTTTCAGACACAATTTATGAATCTTCTTCAAACTAGCCATTGATTTTCACCCTGTGTTAACAGAAATTTGAGTTTTGGGAATAGCTGAAAAAAGCAGGGAAAGCTGAACATTTCAAGAATTGTTGTGATACTAATTTGTATGCATTTGCATTAATTTCTAGCCTGCTGGGGCAACAGTGGCTCTTGGTATCATTTACTTTTTGTTCCTGGGAAAGCCTATTTCTAAAACTATACCAGAATTACGCAGTGCATGGAAAATAATAAACCTGTTATATAGGGGTGAAACTGATAGCTGTGAGAGAAAGGAAGGAAAGGAGAAGGAGAAGGTAGGAAGATAGGGAGAGATGAGTGGAGGAAGAAGGAGGAAGAGAAAAAGAGAGAGAGAGAGAAAAAGAGAGAAAAGATGAATAAAGGAGCCTGACTCTCAGGCTGAAGCCTAACACACTACAAATTTTGCCTTACTTGGAACCCTTTTTATGTAGCATGATGACATTTCTTATTTTAGATGCCTTTTACCATTACTGCCAAGAAACCTCTCCCTCTATCCACTGAAAATATATTTCTGTGTGCAGCCTGATCCTCACCATGTCAAGTGACAGACATCCTGACAGCCACAGTAGCTTAGAGAACCCATCAAGAACATCACTGAGAAAAAAGGGGATTAAAAAACAACGGCAAAAAAAGCCTTCCAAAACAACCAAACAAAAAATCCCCCAAAACAATGACAAGCAGATGTTAATAAGAACAAACAAACAAAGTAAAAGCACCTACTTTTTTTTTTTTTTTTTTTTTTTTTTTTTTTTTTNTTTTTTTTTTTTGAGGAGGATTCAATGCAAATGCGAGAATATCTCTGGATAAATGAGTTTAAAATGTTGCCTACCAATGCATGATTGTAATGGAAGCTATATGTGTTTTAGACAAGATAAGTTGTTTCTGGGAGCTTGTGATTTATTTTTGCTTTGAATAGTAAAATGGATTCCATTTTTTCTTATAGCTTGTTCATAATAAATATATGTTCTGTATTTTTTAAAGGATATGGATGGACATGTATCCTTCATTGTGAGAGGAAGGTTCTCTGTTTGTCTTCTGTTATTACTTTCCAGATCAGGTAGAAGTGCATGCAAATAACCAGATATTATGCCTTCACTGTAAGGAAATAAGTATTTTGAGGTTGGTACAGAGGGACACATTAGGAATTTATAGCAGTTTTATTACTAGAGGAGATCAGAAGAAATACAGACAAATCCCCTCCTGAAGTAAATTTGATTGTATGGTGCAAAGTATGTTGAAAAGCCAGTAAAACTTGTTTTAGACCAAGACTGGAAGAAAACATTCCACATGGAAGGACAAATTAGAGCAAAGACTTGTTAATAAACACTTTAATCTTCACAATATCTTATTACTTGGGTCTGAATTTTTTCATTACCATAGTTTGTGTTCAAATAAAACCTGGCATTAGGAGGTTAAAGGTCTTTCTGATGTTTTTGTAGTACACATTTATTAGCTTTTTAGTTCAGACCATAGGTTGCCTTTGAAGCATATCTACCACTATTTCCACATCCTATATATGGTTAACATTATAAATCAGTCTTAGAGAACATAAGGATGATTACTTTTGCATGAAACATAAGCAAAAGAATCTCTCTTGGAGACCTCTTAATATGCTGTAATGTTAATGGTCAGTTGCTCTGTGGTATTCACCTAAAATTACTCTATTACAAAAAGCATGTTTAATGTGGACATTGGATCATCAAAATCTATTTCTCCTTACATATCTGCTCCTATTGGCACATACTTAGTTTAAGAAAGTAATTTAGGAAGAATACTTACTTTAAGAAAGGTTGTACAAGCCAAAAGTTCTTCAAGTTAGGTTCCCATATTTTTCAAGTCCTTGTATTCAGAAAATCAGGTTCAAAAAGAAGGAAGAGAAAGTGACTGCTAAAACTTCATCTGTTTCAGTTCAAAGTCCTATGTCTCAGCTGAAATCCTCCCTCAAACACATTTTTCACTACAGCACTACACTTGTCACTAAAGTGATAAAACTTTAATTATGCATTTATGATTCCATTTTTTCTGGGAATAGAATGGCTAAAGTAACTAAGTCATACCATACTGCAGTATGCTTAACCAAATCATCAAAGATTTGAATCTGGGTACCTGGATCATTTGTAAAATCACTGCACACTGTGATTTCATGAACTAGTCTTTATGGTTACATCGTTAAATAGAAAAAGGCAGGGAATGATTTCTGGCCTCTGTTGCCAGTGGCTCTGGACGCTGAGAGCTAGCCCTATCTGCGTTGGATTGCTCTGGAGAGATCTAGCTGGAGTTCTCTGAATCAGAGCCATGGGATGAGCAACCATGAAGCAGCAGCTGACTGGGACTGTGTGACTACATTAATACTCAGTTCTGGCTCCTCAGTACAAAAGAGACATGAACAAACTGCAAGGACTGCAGTAAGAGGCTACCAGAGATGATGAAGGGGATGGAGTATCTCTCCAATGAGGAAAGGCTGAGACAGCTTTTTAGAATGGAAAAGAGAAGGCTCAGGGGAGATCCCAGTATGGCCAAGAAGGCAAATATCCTTACTTCTATCAGAAACAGTATGGCCAGCAGGACCAGGGCATTGATCACACTTGTGCTTGGCCACTTGTGAGGCCACACTTCAAATCCTATGTTCAGTTTTGCACACCTCACCACAAGAAAGACAGAGATGTGCTGGAAGGTATCCAGAGAAGCTGGTGAAGGACCTAAAGCTAGTCCTCTTATGAGGAGCAGCTGAGGGAGTGTTCCGCCTGGAGGAAGGAGGCTCAAGGGGGACCTTATCACTCTCTACAACTGCCTGAAGGGAGGCTGTAGCCAGGTGCAGTTTGGTCTTCTCTACCAAATAAAAAGCTACAAAACAAGAGGAAATGGCCTCAAGTTGCATCAGGGAATGTGGATTGGATATTAGTCAAAATAAATTTGCTGTAAGAGTTGTCAAGTGTTGGCATAGGTTGCCCAGAGAAGTGGTTCACTCACAACTACTGGAGTTACTTTAAAGATGTGGTACATAGGAACATGATTTAGTGGTGGACTTGACCATATTAGGTTTATGGTTAGATTCAGTGATCTTGAAGGTCTTTTCCAATCTAAATGATTTTATGATTCTGTAATAAATAATATCTATAAATAGCTGAGGGAAGGGTGCAAAGAGGATGAAGTCAGACTGTTTTTACTGGTGCCGTGGGACAGGACCAGAAGAAAAAACAGAAGTTTCCACATTGTTCTAGTGTTGACTTGGATAGAGAGAAGGATGGAGCAGGATGGGGTGGGGCAGGGTGATGGTAGGACAGGGTGTGAAGGGAAGGGAATCAAGAGCAGAACAGAATTAGAAGCAACAAAAATGATTAAAAATGGTCAAACCCCCTTACTAATTTACTTTTTCACTTGCATATTAGGTATGTTGCATTTGTCATCATTCAGCAGGTATCTTTACTAGTGATAAAACAGGTTCAAACAGTTTCAGATTCTACATGATACTCATCTATTTTCCATCAGCTGTACCCTCTAACCTCTGAGACAATTGTGGGTTTTCAGATTATTTATAATGGGAATGATTTTCCTAATTATTTCTAGACATATATACACATACATTTATATGAGCAGTGCAGTCCGATGGACAAGTGGTCAGCCGGAATGAAAAAAAGGATAGAAACTAGTTATACCAAATTTTCTGTTGGGAGATAGACTAGTTCATAAATAATATTGAAATGAAAGAAAACATTGAACTATTAAAAGAAACAAAGTATCTGGAAATTCTTATAATTTCAGTCTTATAGTTCTGTCCACAGAAAAATTTAATCAGTATTTTTTCTTGTTGGTTTTATTTTTATCTGCTAGAAAAAAATAGTTTTCAGAACTTTAGTCCGGTCTTGTTTCTGAAACCTCTGTTTAATATTACACATGTAAAATCTTCAGCTATGATTTAAATTAGAATTTATGCTTCTGTCTAGGGGATATTTTTTGAAAAAAAGATGCAGCATACATCTAATACACTCTACTAAAGGACCATGAACATATCTAGTACCAAGGTTTGATGAAGTAAATAAGGATTTTATGCTAGACTGTGTAAACTAACTTACTTTTTTTTGTCAATATCATTCCGTGCAAAAACCCCTGACCATAAAGTAAGTAATTTTGATACAAGAAAATCTATCACAAGAATTTATAGTTCTGCTATGTTTCAATCAGCTCAGGAGTTAGCAATTTACAATCTTTTGATCTACTGAAACCAGCCTGGTACAGATCAAAACTACTAAAGAAGAAATGCATGGTACAAAAAAACTTTTTGTAGGAATTCATTTAATAATGAAGGTACATCATAGAGCTTTCTTAAATATTGTAATAAAATCTTTGCATAAGTGAAAGGCAAATCCCAAGGGTAGTACAACCTACAATAGTAGAAAACAAACCAAAACAGTGTTTTATGTTTCCAGGTCAAAACCTCTGCATTTACAAAATGGAAAACTTATTTTAAGATCTGGATCTTCATAAATGGATGGACCATATTTAGATTATAAACTCTGCTAATATAAAAAACTATTATTTATTCTTGAGCTATTTATGTACAGTAAGGTTCTATAGCTGCATTTCTGAGGGTACATCTGCATTATGTACAAAGATGTATGTCTACCTTGCTCACAGCCTCTCTACATCAGACAGACTGTGTTTTACCACTTGAGATACCCCATAAACTGTTTAACTTACTTCATAAATTAAAGTATTTCTTCTTTTTGTGGGATGAAAGATTATTTCAAGCTTCATGGTGCTATCAGGAAAACAGGAAAACACATTGTGTCATAAAGGATATTTGAACACACCAAGAATGTTTCAACACTGCTTGAGCCCTGAATAATTGGAAGGAGGCAAACTATTTGCAGTTTTACCCATGCTGCTTAATGAGTGCTTGCGTAAAGATGAGTGGGGGTACAATTAGAGGAAAATGGGAAGTTATATTCTCATCTTAACAGAAGTTATAACAGCATGGAAATTATAGGATGAAATGCAGTTACTACTCCCTGGATAGGACGTGGTTGGCATACCTGAAACTTACACCACAATGATTCCCCACACACCCAATCCGCATCCGTAAGCATTATGCTAAAGGGAAGAAACAGAGGGCGCAGAGGAGTCCAGGCTCTGGTGGAATCATTGAGGGAAGGGAACTTGGTGGTACTTTTCAGCTGCTAAAACTAGTGGCAGACTTCAGCTGAGGGAGAGAGATGTCTTGCTGCTGAACCAGCAACTGTGGCAAAAACACTCTCCTCGGATGAACTCATTATAACCTAATTGTAACTAACGCACACCTCCATGCCAAAGTTACATACCCCCAAGGTATGACCACCCTTCACTGAGGAAGTATATGTATTTTATTTACTGTACATTCAAGAGCGAAACAAGAATTTTGCACCAATCAGTAACAAAGGGAGGTATGAACAGAGTCACTCAAGCTCCACCAAAACATACAGAAAGAGTATAAAGTGAAGTTAGGAATGAGAAGAAGTTAGGGAAGACTCCATTGTAACTTCTGGGACCAGTCAACAAGCTGAAGATGTCTTCATAAAAAATTCTATTAAGATCCATACTCTACATGCACTGAGGGATTCTCAAGCTGGCTTTGATTGGTGACTGAAGCTTGTCTGTGTATTGCTTTGAATACATTTTTGCAGTCCTGTACTATCACCAGCATTCCTTGAACCTTAACCTTTCACAATTTTCTGTTATCATTGTGTATAATAAGGAGTGTTATTCTGTAGACCGTTAGTGTCAATCCTTCAAGGACACTGGCAGTCACCAGCAGCAGGTAACATACTCGAATAAAAGTGTGGAGACCTGGGAAGGAGTCTGTCTTGAGCTGTTGGCTTGTGACCTTGAAAAAGTCAGTCAGACAGCCCTCCAAACCAACAGGCTGCTCAATGGCAAGTCCTCATGATGGTTTGGGTACAAGGGTCTTAGCTTTCCAAAGCAAGTGGACACATATGATATCTTTCCAATAGCTTTATTAATTCCACTAATTCCACCATTCCAGGGTGTTCATGTGTAAAGATACTGTGATCATGGACAAAAACAGATGAATTTTGCATGTCATTCATATCTACCTAAAGCAGAGTGGAACTGTACTCTGCTGAAAACTATTGCTGTCTAGTTACAAAAAGAATAGACATATTTAGCTCAACTCCAGGAAAAAAAAAAGTAAAAAGAGAGAATTTAATATCACAGGAAAAGTGCTGTGGGTAAATACTAAAGAGTGATGTATTGTTTTTTGTTAAAACACAGGAGTCTGAGCAAGTGAAATGTTAGTTTATCTACCACTTTCTTCATAATGGTTCATTATGCACATAAAAATGTGAATATTTTTGTCTGTATATCACTATTAGAGGAAGACTAAGTTGAGAAAAGGGAGCAGCTGGGTAACTTCTGAGACAGGAAATAAATGAGGGAAAAGATATTGTAACCTTTTATGCCAGGACCTTCCTTCCAATTGGCGATGTCCTTACATGGAGAAGGATAAGAAAATATTCTGTGGATTTGTAGAGCACAATATTGATATTTGAGACTGTCAGTGATGACTTCTTCATTCTTAATTGTTTTTTAAAGCCTTCACAAGTAATTTTCAGTCAGTTCTCTATAATTTTATTACAGTTTTTTGTTATTTTCAGGATATTTATCTGTTCCAGGAAAATTCTTCTCAATGTAATAAGCAGAGCAATTACAATAATTTTTACCTTATGCTCACCTTTCTGCACTTCAAATAAGTGCAAGGCTGTAATATTAAACAGTAACATGGATATTTGGGATTATATATTGTATTTGTCTACTACAGGTAGAAGGTTGAAAGCGCTAAGGCTCAAAGGAATGGCTTAAAGGTAAACGGGAGTAATAAATGGGATGTGTATGACATTACCATAGAGTCAAAAAAGGGAATCTAACAGTATCAAGAGAAGAAAATGTCTCTATTCCTTATCATAAAGGGCAACTGATTTAACCTTTATGTAATATTAGGTAGAAATTTAGTCCAAGTTGAGTTCTTAATTTTTCATGGATACTTTTGATTACAGCTGTCTTGATAAGCTCCACCTTTTATGATGATGTCCCTGTTGGCTGGAGAGTGACATATCCAGAATAAAGTAGTCCCATTCCAACTCAGTAGTGCACTGAAAACAGGATATATGACATTTGAAAGGAGCACTAACAATGATAGACCAGTGAGAACACATTGAAAATATTAATCTGGAAAACAGCGAGCTCCAGATAACAATGAATTACCTATGTAAGAGAGAAGTTAAGGAAAGAAGCAGGTCCACAGACCCCACTGATGGGAAATATTTGAAAGATGGTCTCCTGTAAAGAGGAGAGAAGATACTGGGACCCAGAAAGAATTTAGAGGAGATGGGATGAGCTGACAGAGTGACTCTATGCTCTGCAAAAAGGGGTATCTTGCTCTTCCCCAAGGCTCCTACTCAGTTCCCCTCTGTCTTCTCCTAGCCTGGCCACACACTACATCATTCCAATTTACTAGTTTGGCAGAAAGTTAATGCAACAAGTGAAACAGAAAAAAGTCTACTGACAGTCTAGTGAGCTGAATGAACTTGCAACATCATTAACCAAACATCAGTTCCACCAAAAAGGAAGGAGGGGAGCAAGTTTCCCATGAATGCCAAAAGTTAGGAAAAAGTGAAGGGGTGGAGGTCCTTCTTTTGCAGCGGCAAAGTATATTAGCTTGATTTGAGCACCTTGATAAAAGCAATAGTATGAGAGCAAGGGCAAGAACTACAAAAAGACTTCACTTCCCACTTTAATGTCTCTCCAAAAATCTTGAATAACCATAGTTTAAAATTAAGCTATGTCCACAGAATTCCTTCACTATATTTGTGCTTCTTGCCTTCACAGGACATAAAGATTCTTTAAAGTCTTCTCCAAGACAGCCTCAGACACTGTTTATAGATTTGGGAGAGGAATCTAATCTCTACCCTGAAGTATGCTAAAATTCAGCCTTTATCTGTCATCTCATTTAGATTTTACTTGAGCCTATGAGATTGTATCTTCCATTAACAAAATATTTTACTTATTCTGAATTACAAGAGAGATATGAATCTACTGGGCAGAGCCCAGCAATAGGCCACTGAGACGAATAAGGAAAGGGAGAACCTCAAATATGAGGAAAGGCTGAGAGAAGTGGGACTGCTTATCCTGGAGAAGAGCAGCCCTACAGGAATAGTATGCAAGTATGTAAATATCTGAAGGGAGGGCATAATGAGTACAGAGCCAGACTTTTCAGTGGTGCCCTGTGACAGGACAAGAGGCAATAGGTACAAACAAAAACAGGAGGCTCTGCCTGAAATGCAGGAAACACTTTTTTACTGTGAGGATGACAGAAGTGGGGGAAGTTGCCTGGAGGTATTGTGGAGTTTTCATCCTTGGAGATATTAAAAAGTTGCCTGCAAATGATCCTTGGAAAACAGCTCTAGATGACCTCATTTGAGCCAGCGTGCTGAACACAATGACCTCAAAGCGCGTTCCAGCCTCAACCCTTCTATAATTCTGTGATTGTCAGAATTATTCAGCTACATTTTTGTAGTGTAGATGAGCATCAAATTCACATGTTTTGCTAAAAGAATGATTTTGAAAGGATTCAGTGCTGCTTTCAATGAGAGGCATATATTACATAGAATACTTTGAATGAAGGTTAATACTGTAAAAGAATGTGCCAGCATATATAACTATTACTGCTATTGTTGTAGAAAATGCTAATCCCATTGAATCTTTTCAAAAAAATGCAGTAGAAAATTAAATTTTGCATGGGTGTTTTCTTGCTTTCTTGTAACTAGAAATTGCCTTGACTAACTGATCAAAAATATCATAATAAAAATAAGAATTCTCTGGTTTGCTTTATACCAAGGGAATTTGGACTGGTATAAAATAGATTACATTATGTAAATGAACTGCTGTGCAAGTAATGCTGCTTAATTAAATTTGTAACTATAAAATATAATTGTTTAAATAATTTTAAACATCTACCTATTACTAAGTGTTGATTATAAAATAACACAAATAAAAATTCACCTCTAAAAATTTTGAACATTTTAGTCTTTGGTAAACTGTAGCATTTTTCTTTTTTTAGCTAATTTCGTCATTGAGTAGAAATTTCTTTGATGGTCATGTGGAAAGGCTTTGCTGAAGTTTTATTTATGTTACAGTTTGAGGGGAAGGCAATTAGTTAGATTTGAATGAGGTAGGTAGATACGCAGTTAAATCTCTGTGAAGACCTATTGACTTCTCTCTCATGGTGTCAACTAAAGAAATGGAAATTTATTGACTAAAAATTAAAAGGTTATTCTGTATACTGGAATAAAGCTAGAATTGATGCATTCTGCATTGTTTCTAATAAGGAACTTCTTTTGTACTACCCTGAAATTCCAATTTTTTCCATACTGAATAAGTAGACAAGAAAATTACACATTAATTAAGATATTCCCTTGTTGACTTTCTTGTACTATTGCAGTCTTTTTATAGGCTGCTTCTTCAATTACCTTCTGGGATATTTCTTATTTAGATGGGATCCTGCAGGGCTCACTGCTGAGATTGTTTGGCTCTGCAGAAATTCACATCACCTTTAAAACCCAACTATTTAGATTCACTTGTTTTTTAGCAAACAAGGGAAGTAGAAGATGCAGGCTTGTACCTAGCCAGGTCCCAACACAGTATGCTTGAACTCAGAACCAGTCTAGTTTCTCTAGACTAGATACAGTATTAAATGAGTGTCTAAGTGAAATGCTGTTGTCTGCTATTCCTGGTATAGGAGTTCAGAAAAGGCTTCCAAGAGATTCTAGGAAGCTCTATCAAAAGTCATGAGGAATTAACTTCCTTTCTATTGATTCAGGTTTGACATTATCCCAATTCATGAAATAATGCAATTTAACTAGTTATTTAAAATGGTCTGCCTACTGCAATTTGTATCACAAGTTCCAATTACTTTTAACACTGACTTGACTTTCTGGATATTTTTTTTTTTCTGGGAGAAACAAGGTCTTAACTATATAAAAATTCTTTATCATTGGTACTCGTGCTGTGCAATTGAGTTCTGAACCAAATATCAGTGACCAAGAAATAGTTACAAATATCTGTATAACATGTAATCAATATTTAGAGCCATAAAATTTTTAACTTCTATATTTCTTTAAAATATTAAAAATGATTTTAAGTTGTCATATTATTTTGTGATTTATGTTTTTTAGGTAAATCTCGGTGTCAGTACAAAAGATTGTTTTTCTGTATTTCAATTCCTTTTGTATCATTTGCTGCTTGATTTATCAGAATATCCTTAATTTATATTAGTTTCTAACACAGCTTTCTAAGTCTGTATCCCTTTGGAATACAACTGATTCATCCCTTGCAATGTATCATGCCGAGGTTTCAGTCCACTTTGCCATCATACATTTTGTGGGTTTATGTAGGTGGTTGGGTTTTTCTGGTTAATACACCTTAGAATTTAAAAAATTATATTAATTAGCGTACCTTTCAGACACCACATATTTTTGCAATATATTACTTGGGTTATTTTTCCAAATATTCTCAAAAATGCTATGTTAGTTTTTGGGTTTCTTTTAAACTGAGCTTTGCAATGCACCTATGAATTGCTAGTTTCATATAATAACTTCTAGGAGAGCCAGCTACAAAAATAATTTCAGAAAATTCTGAGCATAAATCTTGAACCTATTAAAACTAACCTAAATTTTATCCTTTCACTTTTGATTTTTAAATTTTAATTTTAATTCAAAGTCATTATGTTCTGGGTGTTTGCCATTGTCTTGATGTCATAGTACATTGCATCACTGAGAAAATTATAACCCCATAAACCAAACCAAAACCCCAAAGCCCCCCCCAAAAACCTGTTGATGTAATTTGCATAAGTATGAGGAAAAATAATCAAATCAACATCTAAAGTTAAATTCAGTCTTGGTTTCCCAAAACACATCAACACATCATCAATTTTTTTGTTGCTTTGATTATCACTGAACTCCAGGACGCTATAGAATTGATTTGCATATATTTGCACACAGGCATTGATCAGCTTAACTAATGCCCACACTGAGCATTAGTAAAGTGTCTAAGCAAGTCATTAGAACTTTTTGCCATTTTCTGAAATTATAGATTTATTTGCATAAAAATAACACAAAACTACTCCCAGTCCTCACCAGTAAAAAAATTCTAATTGATTTACAAGCCAATTTCTATATGAGGAATCATTAAACTGCCATTTAAACAAATTTTTTCCTTTTTTTTTTTCTCTTTTTATGAGGCTGTCTAGGCTTTGTCCTGTGAAGATTAAGATATATTTCTTAGTTTTCCTTTAATATGCAAATTTAAGAGAATAGCCAAAAGTTTTAAGCAATGGTTATTTATTACTGAAAATAGAGATTAAATTTATTCTTTGAGAAAATCAATTACCTAATCAGATTAGAAATTTATTACTTAGCCAATTAAATCTTATATTCAAATAGCTACAGGTTTTACTTGTCCTATTTTCAATCCATAATATGTGTCTCACTTTAGTATTCTTGGTTATTTGGGAAGGGTTGGTTTGTTGGGGTTTTTTTGTTTGTTTATTTGTTTGTTTGGGGGGGTTTGTATGGGTTTTTTATTTGCTTGGTGGTTTTTATGTTTGTTTTTTTTTTTTAAGCTTTCTAACTCATCTATGAAGATTTTTGATTGATTTTATTTTAAGGTTGAAAGATGTTTAAAATTAAGGCTTTAGGGGAATAATTAGGAAACAGAGGGCAGTTTCTGTGATCTGTTTTTTGTAGTTACTTGATTCTGAGGTAAAATTATTTTCTTAAGCTTATACAGAAAAAGTTATGTGATACAATAAATTCCATATGATGTGTGCTGAGCAAGTTAATGCAAGTCTGAATTAAATATCTTCATTTCTGTGATACAGTTTAGAATAAGCATTTTATAGTCTTCCTATGCTTAAAAGATCTACAGTGAAAAAAATCCCAATAAAAGATGTTAGTAGTCACCCAGCTGCATGTACTCAAAATGATGTTAGCATGGTATTCACTGGATACACTGCACCCATTAGATTCAATGGAACCACTGGCAATGAGGTGGGTAATTGTTAGTTTTTGCAGTTTTTGTAGGCATGTGAAAAGTGTCTTGCATACAAAAAGAAAAAAAAAATATTTTTTACAGAAAATTTAAGAACAAAACTCCATGAATACACAGGAGATCCAATTCCATGCCTGATTCCATTGAAGTCAGAAGAACAGAGATTGTCTGACAAGTATGCAAATTAAAATACCATTTGTTTTTGATATCCAATCAAAGATGATATTAAAGTGTAAAAGATGCAAAATTCAAAAAAACCAGAGTGAGATTTGTTTCTAATTATGTGTCATCATTTTAATTGTATCTACATTAGATCAAATTCCAGTTTAGTAGTGTCAGTTGACCATTCTCAGATAATTTATGATCCTTTAAATGTCTTGCTCTGTGCCCAAATTTCTGTGACTGAGAGTTTTCTTCCTATTAATTGGAGCTATCTTTCTCATTGATACTTAGACTTCACAAAAACCTATCAGTTGTGTCTGTGATTTCAATTTTTTTTCTTTTTGCTTATCCAATGTAACATATTCCTGAAAATAGCTACAGTTGCATAATTGTTTTTTATAGCCACTGAAATACTGAATTTTTATGAGGTGCAGTATCTAATTTATTTTTTATTTTTTTAAATAATATCTTTGGAAAGTAATTGCTTTGGGTTTTATCCTTGTTACTATGTGTCTACAAGGATGGGAGCAAACAGTCTCTAACCTCCTTTTCTCATGTTTTTAACTAGCTAATTTGGATCACTGCGTTAACTGATGAGAAACAAGTGTATTAGTTCAGACATTTCCTCCTGCCTTTATATCTGAAAAGTGCTCTTCACTTTTTCCTCATTATTTCTTAGAAAGACAACTTAGAAAAATTCTCCAGTTCCAGCATCTAAAATGTAGGGGGAGATTATTGATAATTTTTATTGGATATTTGTAGTATTCAGAAAGAAGAAAAATTGTTTCAGGGCAGGCAGTTTTAAATAAAGGTTAGTTAAGTATTTTCACAAGAAATTGCCACTATAATTTTTGTTATGTAGCTAAATGTGTCCGGTCCCAAGCAGATTGACATGAAGCTGAGTGCTGCAGTTCAAATGCTTAAGGCATGAGACACAATGAGGGATCTTCAATAGGCCTCAGGAGTGCACCCTAGTGAATCTCATGAAGTTCAGCAAAGCCAAGTCCAAAATCTTGCACCTGGGTCATGGTAACCCCCAAATACACAGTACAGACTGGGGCAGGTATGGATTGAAAGCCTTGCTGATAAGAACTTGATGGAAGTGCTGGTGCTGGTGCGATGAAAAACTGAATATGAGCCAGCAATGAGATTTCACCTAAGAAAACCAATTTTATCCTACGCTGAATAAAAAGACGTGTGGCCAGAAGGCCAAAGGAAGTGATTCTCCCTCTCTGTTCCCATGACAGCCCACCTTAAATACCATGTTGAGCTCTGGGGTCCGCAGCAGAAAGACATGGACATATTGGAGCAGGTCCAGGGGAGACCTGCAAAGACAGACAGAGGAGTCGAACACCTCTCCTATGAGAAAAAGGCTAAGAAAGTTGGGGTTCTTCAGCCTGGGGAAGAGAAGGCTGTCTTGTGGCAGCCTTTCAAGAATTAAAGTGGGCTTGTAAAAACAATGGGGAGAGACTTTTTACCAGGAGCACAGTCATAGGATAAGGAAAACAGCTTTGAACTGAAAGAGGGTGTGTCCTGGTTTCAGCTGGGATAGATTTGACTTAAGGAAATAATTCTTTGTAGTCAGGTTGGTAAGACAATGGAACAGGTTGCCCAGAGAAGTTGTGGGCACCTAATGAGCAAGTGTTGAAAGGCAGGCTGGAGGGTGCTTTGAGCAACCTTAGCTAGTGCAAGACGTCCCTGCCCACAGTAGGGGGGCTGAAGTATATGTTTTGGAGCTCCCTTTCTAATCAAAATATTCTATGATTCTATGATCCTATAGAGAGCAGGAAAAGGTTGTTGTAATTGAATAAAAAAATTGCTTACAAACAACTAAACCAACCCCCCTCCCCCATTCAACATTTCAGATGTTATCTAAAATCTTTGAGCTCTGACATTAAAAATGGTACAAACAGCTATGTATCTCTGTCTGCTTACAATTCATAGTGAATGAAACCTGTTGGCAATAAGGAATGTTCATGCATTTTCTTCTCACACACAAGTCATTAATCACCTGATTGTTAATGGTGTGCTTTCTCAAAGTTTCATGACACAAATCTGTGAAATCTCTCATGTACCAGACTAGAAAAACAAATTTATTTCTCTTTTAACTCTCTTATTTCTTGGCTCCTTCCTGGTTTTAAAGCCTATGGAATCTATCAACTTGGTTCTACTCTAGTCTTTAGGTTTTCATGGTTTTACAGACATGAATAGATAGTAATTCAATACCTAGATTAACTTATGACAAAAGGAGAAGAACTACAGTCCAGAGTATCTTACTAAAACAACCACAGACTACTATTGATTTTATTAAGAGATATACTTTTTTATTTGTTGGAAGAGGAATTAAACCTACAATACAACAACAAGAAATTAATTAATGTAAAGTCAACAAGCAATAACTTGAAGAACACATACATTTTACCTTTGCTTGGTTATTTTTTGAATCTTTTGAAAGTATCTTACAATAGAAGCAAACTGCATAATGCACACGTTGCTGAAAAGAGGCAATTCTCACTTCCTAATTTGTTTTCCATGTTTTCCATACTAACACACACATACATAGGCCAACTGCAGAAAATGCTTGATCTGCTCAACAGGGCTGGATAAAGGCTCACCTACAATATGAGGTCTAGGAGCATGAGTCTGAGGAGCTTGAATGTCAGTCCTAGGCCCACAGATGGGGGTCCCAGGTGAGGGACCATTGTAGACACACATTGCAGAAGACAAACAAATAGGTTTTGCTGAATGCCATGGCACTTCTGTACAGAGAACTATAGCAATTAAGAATGGAAGCAGTCACAAGCTGCCAGAGGGGTTGGACTTTATATCCAAGGTAATATTTGATGCCTCACAAAATAGGGCATGCTCAGCAGGTTGTACAAAATTACTTTGCAGCTCTAATGATGCAGCCAGTAACACTGAACTTTGATGCTGATTTGCTTTGTTCTGTTTTCAATGCTTTATGCTTTTTCTTCCTGATGCAAACAACCTCAACTACGACTACTCTTTATATTCACCGTTATGATGAACAAGAGAAAAATAAAATGGGAGGAATTTGGAAAGGCTGCAGTGGAATGAGGTTTGCAAATAAAAATATCTTAATTTGAAATTTTCTAAAGTTTGATGTCTCTAACTCCATTCATGCTTACCACTTCACAGTGTTATGCAAAGCATTCTACTAAGTAACCATGTGAGAATAACCAGTTTGAAGGCTTTGCCCGCTTGGAAGATTTGGTGGGGTTTTTTTTGTTTTTTTTTTTTTTTTTTTTTTTTAATCTATTATAAAATTGCTCGCACCTCTGTCATGGGGGCATTTTTCTTCAAAACAGCAACAAAAAATGGTATCCTACTGCGGCGCTGGAGACAGGATATAACCTTTATGGAGGGCACATCTAAAAGTAATTGTCTAAATGATGTTTCTTTCCTTTAAGGGTTTTGATCACAGTGCAATTCAGGTGTAAAAAAATTCTGACCATATGAAAGATACAGTTATGAAAACACTTTTAGTCTGACTGCATAATTTTTTGGAGCCTCTGTAAGCAGAAAAGAGAGTGGGAGTCAGCTGTCCAGAGCAGATGAGCAGACAATATTTCAGTGACAGGTGGAAATAGTTCACTTTCATCAGGCTTATACAGTGGCCATTTCTAGCTGGACAATCTCAAATACAAAAGACTATAAGCATGAGAACATTTTTGCTCCTGAAGAACTTTGGAACAATTCCCTGAACACTCTTACACTGAGCACTTCTCTTCAGAAACTTTTTTTTTTTTTTTTAAGTAATCTTTCTCTTAAAAAAAAAAATCAAGTTGTCAGTACTCTTAGAATTGGAAAATGTGAACCTTTAGCAATAATTACAGAATTCCACTGAAAGCTGACTGTGTGAGCCAGGGCAGGCCTCTGAGATTGTTTCTGCAACAATTACTCAGTGCTCAATAAAGAAGAGCAATTACAGATAAAACTTCTTCCTAATAACATACACACATATTGTTCTTGCTGATTTACAGAATTAACAGCCTTTCACAAGTCTTTCAACTAGCTGGCTTTATCTTGTGCATGCATGTTTTAACTAGAGGCAATGATGAGAATGCAGCAAATAAGTGTGTAAAGGAATGCTTGTCATCATGTATTTCTTCCTACACTTCCTTAGTCAGAACATGTTATTCTTACAGGTTAAAGGAAGAATGTTTTTAAAGAGTTTTTATTGAAATAGAGAGACAAAGGCTTATTTTTTTTAGGTGTTGCAGAGTTTTTCTGTTAAACAGGTAGGAAAGATGGAGTTAATATGATGCATGCTATTATTAAATGTTGAAATTGTTATGTGTGACTTTTGCATAAGATCATGGAATCATAGAATGTCTTGGGTTGGAAGGGACCTTTCAGATCATCTGGTTCTAATCCCCATGCAGTAGGCAGGGATGCCTCTCACTAGACCAGATTACTCAGAACTCCATCCAGCCTGGTCTTGAACACTGCCAGGGATGGACTATACACAATGTCCCCAGGCAATTTTTGCCACCACCCTCACAATAAAGTATTTTTTCCTAGTCTAATCTACACGTACTCTTTCAGTTAAAACCCATCCTCTCTTTTCCTGTCACTACATGCTCTTGTAAATAGTCTCTCTCCATCTTTCCTGTAAGTTCTCTTCAGGTAATAGAAGGCTGCAACAGGTCACCCCAAAAACTCTTTTCCAGGCTGACAAATGCCAATTTTCTCAGCCTTTCCTCATAAGAGATGTTCTCCATCTCTCTGATCAACTTGGAGGCTCTCATCTGGATCTGTTCCAACAGGTCCATGTCCTTCCTGCACTGGGGACCCCAGAGCTGGATGCAGCACTGCAGGTGAGGTCTCACCAGAGGGGAGCAGAGGGGCAGAATTCCCTCCCTCCCCCTGCTGGCCACACTGCTTTGGATGCAGCCCAGGACACGTTTGACTTTCTGGGCTGAGTGCACATGGCTGGGTCATGTCCAGCCTCTCATCCAGCAGCACCCCCAAGTCCTTCTGGGCAGGGCTGCTCTCCATCTGTTCATCCCCCAGCCTGTGTTGATACCAGGGACTGCCCCGACCCAGGCACAGCACCTTGCACTTGGTCTTGTTAAACCTCACAAATATTCCCATGGGCTCACTTCTTGAGCTTGTCCAGGTCCCTCTGAATGAGATCCTATCTNCCCTGGCCTTCAGGTGTGTCAACTGCACTGCTCAGCTGGATGTCATCTGCAAATTTGCTGAGGGTGCACTTGATCCCACTGCCCTTGTCACTGATGAACATGTTCAAAAGTGCCAGTCCCAGCAGCAAGCCCTGCAAAACATCACTTGTCATTGATGGTCATTCGGACTCTGAGCCATTGACCACTACGCTCTGGATGTGGCTGTCCAAACTATTCTTTGCCCACCAAACAGTCCACTCATCAAATCCATCTCTCTCCAGTTCTGCAGCTTATGAATAGTGGCTGTAGCATTCTAGCAGGTTGGTTTTTTTTTTTGACCCAGAACCACATTGCAAATCTGACATTTTAATTCCCAGATACAAAGAGGCACTAACATATATTTAACAGAAGGAAAATATTGTCACTTTCATGTTTTGTTGAGAAAGTAATTTTTATAGGGTTAGGGATTCTTAAAGAAAAAAAAACAAAAAATCCCTCACACTGTAGATTACTAATGCATGCTGCGGGCACCTAATTCTTCTTTCTGCCATTTGTGCATCTTTGGTAGTGCCTGACAGTGGATTGATGACACTTCTTCTCATCTATGTAGAAATGCCTCTAATCTTGCAGTAAAATATATTATATCAGTTATAATCAACAGTAGGAGTCAGGGATTTTCCCCCACCTTGTATTATTATTAATTTACCTAATATATAACCTAATGGTCTGTGAGAAACAAACTCTCTGTGAGTATTGCATGAAGCTAAACCAAATTTCTGAACAGCATGGACACTACTAGAAATTAAGAGACAGTACTATTTTTTATCACAAGGTGCAATACAAAGATTATATAAGATTGGGATTTATAAATTGTTGAATGCATTACAGAATTTTTGCCATATTTTCTGAATACTAGAAAAAAAAATGAAAGAGCATATGAAATAAAAAATGTACAAAAAGACAAGGGTTGTAATGGCATATTATAAAAAGGGAAATAAAGAAGCATATATGGGAGGATATCTATTTCAACAAGTCTATAATGTTGTATGATGGTTGCGAACAATTACAATTTTAATAATTAGGCACTATGAGGAAGAACTGTCTCCTTTTTATCATAGTGAATTAAGAAAATAACAAATATCCAAAACAATTATCTCAGAATTAAACATACAGAACGCAAAAACATTACATTTTTGAAAAAAAAAATCTGCATAATGAAGGCAGAATTCTGTCGTAATTATTCAGACTATCTCAGTAGACATTTTAGAGTTTCTCCAGCCATGATGGAAATATTCAAGAGTTGTAGGAAGTTTGCACTTCTCATAAAAATCTCTGTTCTATCTTGAGCCAGACTCCAGAATGCCAGATTGGCATAAAATTGTCTAAACAACCATAATTCTGAGAGATATTATGATTAAAATATCCTTATAAATATTTGTGATGATTTTGCCTATTTAGAAGTTGGAAAGCTTTCAATGTATTTATTTTTCAGGCTTCTCAGTCCTAGTAATGGGAGAAATGTTAAAAAATAGCCCTCTTGGACCTTTTCAGTCAGTTTTTAAAGTCATGGAAACAAGTCTTTCCTTACCTTAAGTATCCAAATTGGGATTTTAATGCACTTGTGCTAAGAGAAGAAGCATATATGCTGCAAGAGCTAAAATTGACAGGCATATGTGTTGAAATATACTAGAGAGCAGCTATTTTTTCTTTCTTTTTTTTCTACAGGAAAAATCCTTGGGCATCTGTCATTTCATCTTGAACGCTGTCATCATCTAAATATTATTTAAAATATACTACCATCTATTAATTTACTTTGAAATACTATTTATTCTGAGAAAAATAGCAAAACAAACAAATTTTATTTTTTTCCACAAATAAATTTTGCAATAAAATATTTAAAAGAATGTTTAATTTTTTTCTGCATCTTGATTTGATAATAATTTTTTTCATGCCAGTAAACACAGGGAAAGAAGTGGGTTAAGTATAAAGTCAAATAGCTTCTATGAAGCAGAGATCATTAGTTACAGTTAGTTCTGAAGAAATAGCAATAAAATCTAATTTAAACTTTAACAAAAATTTGTAGTTAAATCTTTCTAAGTACTTACATAATAAAAAACTTTTTAATTAAAAAAATCTTTTTAATTATACCAATTGCTAATCATGACATAAGTACAAAAACAGATGGGGTTATTAATTTCAGTCTTTAAAGGTGTGAGGAACTGCAGAAAAACTGGGTAATTTTGCCTTTTCTTATATGGCTTATGTGAATACTCACTCATTTTTCTACCGCATGCACCTTTTGGTGCTAAATGCATCTAACCCCAACTTTGCTAGGAGCTGTTTATGCAGGTTATACCTCAATTTGTTGTGGATAGAGAGAGAAAAAGAGAATGCAAAGATTACCCTGATCCAGGTGAAATCTGTTTTGGTTACCTTCTAGGCAGTCATTTAGACTGTGTTTATATTTTGGTTAAGGTTCCATTTATACTGATGATATCTTCCTGGCTTTATAAAGTATGTTTCCTCTTTTATTATCAACAGATTTTGAGCACAACTCTATTTATTTCAACCTTAGTTGAAATTATACATCAACATAGAGGCAAAGATACCACAGGTAACAGATCAAAAATTCATCACTGCTTGAGAATACCAGAAGGGTACATTTAGATTTTCTTTATGAGGAATATGATCCCTGTCTTTAAACCTCATTCTCAGAGTGTTTAGGTATGGTTTACAGTTTATGCTTCCTTATATCATTCCAATATTTCTTCTGCTCTTTCAGATCTCCTGAAAATCTATAAAGTCTAATAGGGATCTAAGATATCTAGAGGAAACAAAAATTTGGATAGTAGAAGACGTGAAAATTACACTAAAACGAAATGAGCATAATAGAAAAGGGGAAAATAATCCCAACCAAAAATCCTCTACTTCTTTTCACAGCACCATTTATATTATTCAGCTACATGCAATCCAAAGGCAATGAGATGCTACACTGCCTCAGCATAATTATTTAGAATCTGGGATTTAAAGGAAAGGTATTCACAGGAAATTCAGTGTTAGCTGTTTCTCTGCTCACAGGACAATTTATTTTACTTTTTCCTTTAAGACTTTATCCTTTTCTGATAAACAGTTTGCCTGCCTTCCCTTTCATCCAACAGGAATTTTGCAAAATTTGTTATTATTATTATTACTAGTAGTAGTAGTAGTAGTAGTAGTAGTAGTAGTAATGTCTTTTAGCTGAGGAGATTTTAGAAATACACTCAGCCTGAAAACAAAATTTACATCATGAACACCTTTTCAGCCTTGTGAAATCCAGATCCTCAGATCTGTTTAACTTTTACATTTGATTTGTGCTATCTGCACTTTTACATTTTTGTGCTACAGTGAGATCCATTGTCATTACTATACAGCTTAGATCCTAAACTTGCATTACAACTGCTGCAGCTTAAAACCTGAAGAGGTCTTCCATAGAGCTTAAACATTCTTTAATACTCTCTTAAAGAAGTGTTGTTTAAATTAGACTAGGATGAAACAGACTGAAGAGAGAAACACAGATATGGAATTTTAGCAGAAATTAATTTTGGAATAAGTGGAGGGAGTAAGAACCCTTCCCCCAGGGACAAAAGGGTAGCTCACAGGAAGTTTTTTAGCAGGCCCCATGGAGAACTTTTCAGTCCTGTGAACTTGGCACCTTTTGAACCTTACAACAAAAAAGGCCACAAGTGCTGTATGCTGTCTGCTTCTACAGATGAGCAGTCACTATCCTTTGGGATCTGCCAGTCCCTTATGTTATGACAGCAACTTGAAATCAATGCATAGGTTTCTAAACCACCGAGGAAGCATAACTTCCACAGCATTAGCAAAATATGTTAGATAAAGATGAACAAGATGAGCTACTACTTGGACTGGGTTCATTTTGACACTGTTTCTCTGTTGTATGATCTGTGGCTTGCACATCACAAAGATAAAAAGTCTTTCTGATTGCTCCTCAAGCATCAGAACAAATTGAAAATGGAAAGAAGTGGACATGTTATTGATTCTTTAAAGAGGAATTTTAACTAGGTCAAAGACAGAGAAGAGACTGAAAGCACTGAAAGAAGACATACAAGTATTTTTAAGGATCTTCTTTTCTCCTTGATGGGTAAAACTGTAGGTGTTAATTTCCTGTTATTAAATTAGGCATTAACCTTTATTCCCCCACATGCAGTTATTTACCTGAGAGATTTTAGTAAAATTTATCCTTTAGGGTTTTCAGTTCAATGATGTAAACTTCCTGAGCCAAATTTTCTCATGAAACACTGTCATAAATCTGCAGTAATTTTAGATTGTTCCATCCAGTACTTGCAGTTCTATAATGGAAGTTCTCTTCAAATTGCCTTAATTAATTTTTTGTGTGCAATGAATTAGCACCTTACATGATAAAAGAATGGTTTTTTTAAAATGGATTTTACCTTAAAAATCTTTAAGTCCAATAATTTGAAACTATGAAATATGTCTAAATAACTTTAGATCCATTACATACATTTACATCTGGTATGATTCTCCAGATGTCCAACTGAAAGATCTCAGTAGGCTGCGGGAAAGGAGATACGAAATTTACAGAGATTATGAGAGCATGTGTGAGAGTGGTCAGTCTCCACTGGGCACCAGTGGAAGGAGCCTGGTTCTGTCTTCATTGCAACTTCCCCTCAGGTATTTATGTACGTTGAGAACATCTCCCCTGACCCTTCTCTTCTCCGGGCTGCACAGGCCCTGCCCTTTAACCTATTCCCACAGAAGAATGTTCCAGACCCTTAGTCATCTTGGAGGCTCATTGTTGATGTCCACGTCTCTCTTGCACTGAGACTGGACATAACACCCAAATGCAGCCTCAACAGTGCTGAGGGAGGGAGAAGGATCACCTCACATGCTCTGTTGGCAGGAGTGCTCTTAAAGCAGTGCCAGTAACTTTATTTGCAGCAAGGACACATTGCTGACTCTTGTTCAAGTTGTTGTCCAGCATGGCCCCCAGGTCCTTTTCTGCCAAGCTACGCTCCTGCTGGGTGGTTCTGGTTTGTACATATGCATAGGGTTATTCCTCTGCACATGCAGGACTTTAGACTTGCCCTTGTTGAATTTCTTGAGATTCCTGTCATCCTATTTTTTTCAGCCTGTGGAGGTCATTCTGTGCAATTCCCTGCATATCAGTCACTCCTCCCAGTTTCCTGTCATCAAAACACTTGCTGAGGGTGCACTCTGCCCCACGATTCAGACCATTAATGAAGATCATAAAATCACAGAATCATTAAGGTGGAAAAGACCCCTACAATCAAGGAATGGAGTGCATAAACCTAACACTGCCAAGAAGATACTACAACCTCCTTTCAGGCAGATGCAGAGACCAAGAACATCCTCCCTGAACTTCCTTTTCTCCAAGTTAAACAACACCAGCTCCCTCAGCCAACTCCTCATCAGACTTGTGCTCCAGACCCTACACCAACTTCATTGCCCTTCTCTGGACATGCTCCAGCACCTCAAAGTTTTTCTTTTTGCAAGAGGCCCAAAGCAACACAGGATTTGAGGTGCAGCCTCACCAGTGCTGAGTACAGAGGGATGATCACTGCTCTGGTGCTGCTGGCCACACTATTGCTGATACAGCCTGGGATGCCAATGGCGTGTTAAAGATGATCAGACACCTTGGGTACTCCTCTATTTACTGGCCTCCAGCTAGACTATGTGTCACTGATCAGCAGCTTCTGGACCCATGCTAGGTCTCCATGTTAGGTTTTGTGTGTAACAGGCAGTCCAGTATATTAGAACAGCTATTTATGTAGATAAATCTATGCAAAATCTTCACATTAATTCCGAACTTATATGATGGAATGGATAATATAGATATAATTAAAACCATGGATAATTTTCTTTTGCTAAAAAACAATGAGATTCATCCATTTTATTTTACTGATGGTTGATTATAGTGGGAGCATGTACTTTCCTTAGTTTTCATGAGATTATTTGTGAACCTATGTATGCACAGTTATTAGTCATCTGTAAGTTACCAATATCTATATATTAGATAGCATTTGTTTATAATATTTAGCTAAATTTGGTTGGATTTTTTTTCAGAACTATTCATCATCAGTATCATGCATCCACAAAAGCCAATACAATTAAATGCTTTTTTTTTTGTATTAAGCAGCGCAACACCTGTTTCACTTAAAGTTTGAAGCCCTGCTATTTCTTGGGGATTAATGAATTCACAGTTCAAATTTGCTTCCCTGACACAGCAAGAATGTTCATTTCTTATGTTTCTGCTTTATGTTAAGAGAGCATGAAATAAACAAGAAATCAAACAGAAAAACCCCATGATTAATTAATTAACTAGATGTGCTGAAATACCACAGATTTCATTTACATCAATCTCATCAGGACAAAATGACTATATTTTATAAGAATCATTCTTTTTTTTTTTTACCTACCTGAGTAATATGTAACCAGGGAACAAAGAAGAAGAAAAAACTAAAGAATGCTTATAAGTAATTGTACAGAAAAATTGTGCTACATAGAAATTGTAGTTAGTTAGACACATAGACACAATGAAAATAATAAATTGCATTGATCATATGAACACACATGCAAATATCCTTGTAGCAATCAATACAACAGATATGCAAATGTTTATTTGTACAAGTATTTATTAATTCACACTAGCAATCATGGTAATTTGGTGACTCAAAAAACCCCTTAATTCATCCCAAAATGATAGACATACATTTTCCTTTCTTTTCTTCGCCCACTGAAAAATTTCAATACACATAGTGAATAATTGAGATAGGTGGCCATTTCTGTGCCAGATATTCCCACAAAACCCGTCATCTCTCATGGTAATACTATAAAAAGCTGTAATTTTGTGATTTTTATTTTTTCACATTGCTTTAAGAAATTTTGAGTCATCTGTTGGTCTGATAAATTTAAGGAGAAAATTATAATGCCTTGGAGGTTTTTGCTGGGATTTTTTTTTTTTTTATTTGATCATAGTTTTGTTCTCTGCAGTATAATGTTGAAGAGGGCTCTACTTTGTTTTTCATCAGACAAGCCTGAGATTTTCTGTTGGTTTCAGACAGTATTTCTCAAAATATTTTTCTTTTTATTTTGAGACTAGTTAGATCTCTTCAGACCAGTTTTACAGATATTGTGGGTCAAGACAAATCACATATCCTGTGGAATCTCTTCAGATGTAAGACTGAAACCACCTCTGACAAAATTAGCTAGTAATCTCAGCAAATATATAGCTAATCATAGAGCTATAGAAAACTTCAGGGTAGAAAACATCCTTTAAAATCAACAAGTCCAAGCATTAACCTTGCACTTCCAAGTCCACAACTAAATCAAATCCCTAGGAACTATATCTGTTCACTTTTTAAATACCTTTGGGGATGGTAGCAAGTAGTTTGTGATCTTCAGCTCTGAAGCACAGCCTGCCTGTATTAAGCATCATAACCCTAAGTAAAATTGTACCATTTTATTTTATATTGCACCAGATAAAATCTAGGAATAGGGTCAAAAATTCTAAGAAAAACTCTTATCCAGAGGAAAGCTTACTTCCTCTCATAGTCTTGGACTGAAGTGGTGCAGTTTGAGAGGGTGAAAGTACTTAGCATAGCATTTAGCTACTTAGGATACTTAGAATTTAGGAGTTGGGATTATCCTAAGCAATCTGGGAAAAGCATAAGACTCAGATATCCTTAGCTTGTTATTGTCATGGTTTGACACTGGCCCAATGCCAGTGCCCCCATATAAATATGTTTTCTTCAACTAACTGCTGTGAGATGCGACCAGGAACAGAGCAGAGCAGGCTCAAGCTTAGAAAGAGAGGGGGAAAAAAACTTTATTAACCTACACTAAAATAACAGAAACACACAGGAAACAGAATGAAAACCTTCCAAATATTCCTCGTCCTCCTCCCACCCAATTTCTACCAAACCACAGTGAGACAAAACTTTGGAAGTCTGATTAAGTTACCCCCACTCAGATAATCAATTCTCAGTCCATCAGGGGAGAGAGGAGTCTCTCTTGTACCATAGTCCTCCCCACGAAACATGGTTGAAACCTCTTATGTTCCCATGTACAGTGCTCTCACCACCGTCCATGGAGCGAAACTGCTCATAGGGTTCTTGAAGGATGCTTTGCCAAGTGCCAAAAAACCAACCATTTCTCATTTTTGGGACAACAGTCCCCCCCATTTTCTCATCCCCTGGGGCCGAGGGTCTCGAGAACAGAGCTCTTCTTCTCCCTGAAAATGGAAGGCACCACCATACCCTCTTCATCTTCCTCTGTTTACTCCACTCCTTTAT
>VZSE01002188.1:247121-269021 GCA_013398275.1 Promerops cafer | reverse complement strand
GGGGGGGATGGAACAAAAAACATCTCAGTGTTTCTCCACCCATCAGTCCTGCAGGGCTGGCCCGGTTCCATTCCCTTCCACCTTCTCTCTCTCTCCGGGGCTCCGGCCTACCTCAGCCTGGGCCTCCATGGCTCCCTCCCCCACCCAGCCATGTGGCCGGGCGGGGCAGAGACGGTGCCGCTCCCTGGGCTACCACGGGCGAAAGAGAGCGAACTCTGGGAAATCTCTGCTTTTAACCCCGTGTGTCTTCAGAGGTGACTCACGTCTTCAGTGGGCACACCAGGTGTCAATATTCGAATCTGACCACTGATTGGTTTGACTAAAACTTCCTAAAAAACTCACTTCCTCCCAAACCGAGACAGTTATAAAACAATGTCTGGCTTTATTCACTATTGAAAGAATACTGAAGATGTTTGCCAAAATTTCACAACACAACTTCTGAGATGCATCTGAGACTGGCTGTTTTGGATATTCTCCACTAATATCTGAATAACAGTAAGCTTCAGGAAGGATTTTGATTTCTGCCTGCTATTTCTCCTCAAAAATGTGACCTAGAGCATGTACATTTCAACTTACAGTTTAGTTACATCAAATTTTATCACAGGAAGACATAGCATTTATGCACTTACCCTCCAGTGCCATCTGTAATCCTTCATATGTGATACCATTATATTATATGACTGCAACATGATTGTCACATGTGAGTTTCAGGTGGTACTGAGGAGTAATTTTTCTGACTAATTATTTGAGATTTTTGATGCAATTTAAGCATTCAGACTTTCTAGATGTAATTTAGGTAGACGTGTTCTTATTGTTTCTTTGCGTGTCTAATTTGGACATTATCATCAAGACTCACAATGTCCTGTATTATTTTGTAAAATTAATAGTTTAATATCTGTTGAATGAAAACACATTTTGAATGTAAAATATTTCAGACTCTGTTACAATGTCTAGCGAAAATGTTAGTTTGTGCTGCTACTACTATACAACCTGTGCTTAAAAACAGGACAGCACTTACTAATTTGCTAACTACATTACTATGTAGGGGAATTCATGATAAAACATGAACCAAAAATTGGTGAAATTTTTCATTTTAAATTACTTAAATCGATTGATAAAAACATCGAATTGAAAGTTGTTTCTATACACAGCATTATTTTACCTACTAAATAGGCTTTTCTAGAATGACAGCTGTTTGCATACCCTGTTTGAAAAGCACCTCTTCAACAGTGGTTGAGATAATCTGAGCAACTCAACCATTGCCATCTAGCTTAATATGCCTAAATAGCACCTGAAAGGAACTAAAAGGAAGTACCCTTCCCCTTAGCCTCTTCATGATGCTTTCATGCAGTATTCCTTGGCCAAAGAATGGAAACAACACAAAAGGCCATTTAATGTCTTAAATGTATGATCCTGGGAATAAATGTGAATGAATTCTTTGTGGGGATTAGAGATTTAATATGCAGCATTGTGCTATACAAGATGAAAATGAAGTCTACCTTTCACAGAGTTATCTCTCATCTTTCTTTCTTTGAAGTGTGTGCACTACCTCCATGTTTTCAAGTCATTTCAAATCACTGACAGAGTCATGCTGGTAGGAGAAACAGAGGTGTTTTGACCAATTTTTGACTTAAAACCTGGCAAATGTGACAAATTACCATAATGAACTACTTTATCCATAACTAAACTTCCAGACTAGACAGTGCACAGGAGCTGGAAAAAGGTAAATGGTCAAAAATAATAAACAATGTAAAATGCCATGCATTTAAGTATCTTTCTAAGATACTGTTCATATTCCCTTTATTGAACAGAAAGGTTCAGTTGGTCAAGGAATTTAAGAATTTTTAAGCTCTCCATATTGATTTTCTATTTAATGTAGAGTTGAGTTTTAACCTAGATATTCTCTTCATTGATAGATAACAAGGAAAAGATGTTCTCTTTAAATATAGTACTTTTTTCCATGTGTCTGTTAGTGGTTGGAGAAACAGACATACACATGCACAAAAGAGAAAATATTTAGTTACTTGCAGTGCACATAGTACAGAGTTTAAAGATAGTTCAGAGACAAGTGGACTTATTGGTTCGGGGTTTTTTGCCTTTATGGAACATTTAGATAAAGAGTAAAGGGTTTAGCAGTTGTTGGATTTGTTGCAACAAAAAATGTTGCATTGAAGCTGGGACACAGAGGGAAGGATAGTGAAATCAGCCAGTGAAAGAAAACAGAGGTATTTCAAATTTTTTAAAGTAAAGCAAAACAAAACAAAGGATCTAGAGGCTTTTCATGCTTGTAGATATTCTATGGAAAGCCTTCCAAGCAGGTTATAAAGATCAAATATCTCAATACTATTAGCCTTTTATGGTAATCTGTGAGTATTTTTCATTATTCGCATAGGAAATTCTAGTCTTTTTAGTAAGTTGGTTTTTTTTCTTGCCACAGATGAGAGGTGAGAATATGTATCAATGGTTGTTCAGCATTTGCAAATTGATAAATATAGTGAGTGTTTTTCTGGAGGGGAACTGATCTGGATGAAGGGAGAAAGGAGAGGTAGGGAGGATGAGATCCGTATAATGAAGTTGTGATGTTAATGCCAAAAAGTTAAAGGTAAAATGTAACAGTTTGTCACAATTATGTTTCATATTGGCAGGTGTTCTGAACTTTCTGTTTGATAACTAGACATATAAATTTCAGTTCTTAAAGCTTTGCAGCCAATTTAAGGGCTCATTTATTTCCCTGACAGCAAGATATATATGCTGCCTGGTGTAGTGGATGTCTGGGGCCAAATCCACCACTTTGTTGCTTCTGTGTCTTGTGGGAAGTAAATAGTAGCAATTTTTCAGCACAGGCATACCAGCACAAGGTGTTTAGCAAATAAATGAGCATAAGATGACCTGTAGTGTCCTGAAATTACTAAAATTCATGAATAATAAAATGATCTATAGATTGTTAGCAGAGGGCTATAGCAAAGGCTAATTTGCAGCCACTGAAGCTTTACAGGATAATTTGTAATTTTTGAAAATTTAATGACTTCATCAGTTTTTTTACCTATTTTTTTACCAATATAATTGTCTGAAAGCTACCTTCATCAGAGATCTTCTGTCTAAATAAAATCACAATCACTTATATCATTATATTATGAGTACTGAACTGACTTTATCTATAGAAATTTTCTTTCTTTCCTACAATAGGGCAACTACCAAAAATACCTCTTTATCTTATGAACACATATTTTTCATTTTTTAAAACCTTATTAACATATGAAACAATTATTAAAAAAAAAAAAAAAAACAACCAAACAACAATGTAGCAATACAAAGGGAAGAGGAACTTGGGGAAAAAAAAGAAATATAGTGAGCAAAATACAGCTCTTTGAAAATAAGTGAAAGGGCCCTAAAACAAAATCAAAGAAATGAAAAAGTAAATTAAAAAGATCAGCACGTAATGTCATATAAATTCTGTGACATTTAGCTAAAGCTTTCAAAAGAAAATAAGTGATCTGTAAGTTTGGGTGCTTGATTATATTTAATCTTATTTATTTGCATTATTCACTGACTCATCCATACTGAAATAAACAAGAAAACAGAGTCTGAAACCACAGTTGTTCTCATCTTTACTTGTATGGCTGATCACTTACTGCAGCTGTTTTGTTCGCCCAAATTAAAATATTTTTATTTCTATTCAGTGTATGACATCTTCACACTCGGCTGCCTCCAACATACTCTTCAGTTGGAGACAGATTTGCATTGTCTTGGATGCTATTACAGAAAAACCGGATGCAAGGCCTGGTTATTTTCTTAAATTATGTAAATTTTTTGGCTATTTGAATTCTCCATTTTACCTGTCTCGTACCAATATATGCAAATCTAGAAAAACATACAATCTTTGCTATATTGTTTTATGTCACCCTTTCTACACATCGATGGCCACCCCTCAGTTGAATAAAGGTAAGTAGAGGTTGATGGCTTTTTGCCTAATGTATTTTTAAGAGAGAAAAGATCCACATGTTACTTTTGAAGGAATAGTCCCACACTAGGAATTAGTGGGGAGTAACACTTTTTAATAACAAATGTAAGTATCAGTAGAATGTTCTGTTTGCAGTAATATACATTTCTTTCAGGAAACATTTGAACCATGGTCTAGAAAAGCAAAAGCAGAAAATGGGAGCATCGTCTCTGTAATCGTCTCCGCTTTCTCTAAATCACATTCTTAATTAAGGAAGTTACATTTTGAAACCATTTAAAAAGGAAAGATAATTAACATCATTCTGTCATTGTAGAGAAATAGTGACATTTGGCAGATACTTGAGAAGTACTTTAAGGAGATATTTACAGTGACAATATTACAGAAAGAGAAAGTACAAATGAAATACAGCAATATCTGGAAATTGCCATTTAAAGAAAAAAGTATTCAAAGGAGGAAAGAGAAAGATAAAATAAATGAAATGAGCAGTTAGTCTGCTTATTTTACAATTTTAATTGCTTTTTAACCTTTAGAATACTTCTGAAGACAAAAAAAAATTAAATAAATGTATTTATAAAGTCTTTGGTTTTATTTTTCTAAGTAGTTATTCTCTGACAATGCAGAACAAATTTCTCCTTTTAAAATGTTCTTGAATTATGATTGAAAATTTATGACTTAATAAGTACCATTCCATGAAATATTTATATTGCTCTTCAAGTGGCATTTTTGAAGAAAAAGAAAAGAGAAGAGAATTACTAGCTAGCAGCAATAAGTTTCTCTAGACAATGGACTTCCTGGATGAAACTTCACATAGGTAATCACACTGACCTTGTTCTTTGCAAAAGTTGTGCATAATGTTTATTGTAATCAGAACATATGGGCCATCTAATTAGTCCCAGAGCTTCAGAGTTGGTGCTTAAAACACGGTAAGTGGGAATTGTTCCTTAAAAAGGTCAGCACAAATGGATGTCTGGAACCTTTTTGCTTTTTGTTTTATTCACCTTCTCAGTCAGTAAGGAAATGTACCCTTCTGAGGTTTCTTGGGCAGTGTCTAGAAGGAGAATAAATAAATAATTAAATATATATACATACTAGAATTTATGGTTTGCTACGAAACCCTTTTTCATCTTATCTTGATCATGCTTCCCCAGAAAATAAACTTGACTGAACTGAAAGCAGTAGAAAAATGAAGCAGAAATTTAATATTGCTTTTACTTTCTGCTGTTGCTGACCTTTTGGTCTACAACACTTTTTTATTCTTTCATGCTACGAATAGGTTGAGTGCTACATTGTCTTTTTAGTAATAAAATTATTAATAATTTCTACTAACATTCTAACTGTTTGACAGGTTGAAAGTAAGGGTGAATGCCCCAGAAAAAGTTTGTCTTCTTTCAGGCACTGTAAGCCTGTCAGGGTGATAGCAGGCAAAGATACGGTGCCCAAAGAACCTGCAAACTGGAACATAGCACTGACACATAGTTCTGCCTCTGCCTGTTTGGCACCCAAGAGGCTGAAACTCAATAAACCTGTGAGTCTCCAGAAATTGCCTTTTCAGATCATACTAAGCTCTAACATTGCTCTACTTCTTTGGTTGCATTAAGGGTTTTCTGAATTTGTAAGGCTGCTGGCTAACTGCATTCACTGTAAAATGGCATGGCAAAGCTCGTGCTCTGTAGGTAGAGAAACAGAAATTAATATTATCTACTAAGATGAAGGAGAGTCTTCTGCATCACTGGGGCTGTAGAATAAAGACATTAATTTTTTTCATCATCTTAACACTGTGTGAAGTTCACCCGCTCATTCAGACTCCTTATCATGGTCTAAAATGAAATAATCAGCTTAACTGTGGAAGGAGAGTGCAGCACAGACTTGACTAAGTGACACATATGAGATCAAAACCATTAAATCCATTTAAAAACTCACTGAATTTAACTTGAGACCCTGATTTGGAGTGATTTTTCTATTGGGTACCATGGAATGTGTCTCCACCAGAATTTTTCCAAGGGTTACCTCTATACCTCTATATAAGGGTTGTCCTTAATTGTTTTCCTTGCTCTAAGCACACTTTGCACTACCACAGCACTTTCTCTGCACTACAGCAACAGTGTACGTGCCAGCACCACAGTTATCAAAAAAAAAAAATACACTGTGCCTGCTCAATAACCTTTGGGTAGGGAGATGTGTGAACCTCACCAAGCAGATGCATTAGGCCTATTAAATCTCTGGTCTGATAATTCTAATAGCCAGCATTCAAGCAAGTTAATTTAATGAGCTTAGTGCAGTAAGAGCAATTTCAGCTATTTTCATGTATTTGAGTGCTATATTTCTTTGCTTCACCTTTTTTAGTAAATCTCATTAAAACCACACAGTCTCAGTTAACTTTTTCAAATAGCCACTCTTTACAGAACTAGAGGAATTAAGTTAAATTAGTGTAGTGTTCTGAAAATGCTTTGCACTGCCCTTGAACTTAAACTTTAATAATTTTTACATATCTGAGTTGGGCTCACTGATCAGACCTTGAATGATACTGTTGCCATACTTAAAACTATTATATATGTGCTTTATGCACAGATTAATTTGAAAAGTCTTGCTTTTTACCTGAATTTTTTAAGCAGAAATTTACTGAAAATGTAATGCAGTTTCTTGAATATCTGAATGCTGGTGGGGTTTTTACAGTCACTTAAGACTCTGACAACCCATGTTAAATCTATAAATGCTAGGAACAGAACCAGGAAGTCTGGTTAAATTTTGCAAATGATAATTTCCAGCATAGCTCTAGGTCCTTGGAAGATTATTCATTTTAACAAGCTAAACTAAATTGTACAGATGAAATGGATGCTTTACAGTGGCAGCATTTTGTGCAAGCTTCCATGTGCAGTGACTGTGAAAACCTCTCTTGTTCAGTATGTACAAATACTTTGGAATCACAACCTTTGTCTGAGGAATTTTAAAGATTTACAAAACAGAAGGACTGTATGGGTGCAGTAGTTACATGATGCAACAAAAACTTGTTCAGAGAAATACCAAGATCATTAGCCTTTCATCTTAGACTGCAGACAGACACACAGATTAAAACAAAATCTGATATAGATTTTAAAATCTATGAAAAATCTTTTTTCAACAAATTGTTTTCTATTTTGATCCTTCATCACAAACTTTACAAAAAACAATATTCCATTTAAGCCTACACCTCAAAAAAAGTTATTAAACTGTTCTGGCAAGAAAGAGAAATATTGTCTGGCTGGTTCTAAGGGTCATTTGTGCACTGATTATTTTTCCAGCACTTCCCATATACAGAATCTGAAGACGTATCTTTCCATCTTAGGTTTCAGTCTCAATCTATGTGATCTAACATCAACAAGCCAAGTGCATGAGGTGGAAGAAACAGTGGTGATGTAACAGCCATTGCTGTTACATTTTGCCAAAGTTCAGTCAAGGACGCTTGGCGACGGGGGAAAAAAGGGAGTTCCCTTTTTATTCTACTTGACGAAATGGAAATAGCAATATAAATATGGAAAAACACTTACGGGAAACACAAAGTTATTTTTCTTTTACCTTCTTTTTTCAGACATTACATTCATTTACCTCCATGTTTAATCTAGAATGTAGCAATTTGTTTTCTGTTTTACTAATAATCTGTGTACCTATATACTGTAGACTTTGAAAGCACAGCATTAATATTGCAGAATAACGTTTTGTAAATTAACCAATATGACAGCCAGGGTAGTTTCCTTAGGTTGCAAATCTTCCAAGAATCAGGGTAGATACTTTGATGATTAGTCCAAGCTAAACTCCATGTTGCTTTGTCTAACATCCTAGTATTGTCACACTGTCGTAATTGCAAAATGTAAGTGAGGCATACTTCAATAGTCACTAGATTTGAATGGCTAAAAGATTGTCCAGCAGATTACATTCAACTATATAACACTTTGAATTTCTCTCAGAACTGTGAAAGGGTTGTGAGCAAGCCCTTGGATTAAAAATAAATCACAGTATCTATCGTGCTTCAGGATTATGGGTTTATATTTTGAGTCATGCAATACACCTTTTGGTTCCATTCATGGACTGCAGTTCACTGTACTGTGCAGTCTGCACAATACCTTTGAATCAAACAGACAAGAAACAAGGAGAAATGACTAAAGAAAAAGTCACAGTTTTTAATTCTATTGAGAGGTAGCCAGTTTGGCACCATGACATTGTAATAAGAACTACAGTGAAAAATCACAGTCTATTTTTTGCTCTGATGCTGACTGACTCCTCCTATGATTTCAGCCAAATTAATCAGGGCCTAATTCTGTCAGCTTTAGCCACAGAGATTAATTCTTTACTCGGTGAGTAATCCCATATATATCAGAAAGCTGGAAAGTATGCAGAACCTTTCACAAATATCAGAAGGCTAAATCCACTCAAAAACTGATCCCTCTCAGTATAAAATATATCTCAGTGACTTCCCTCTAATCACCAAAAATGCACTGTGTTACAGATCTGCAATGGAAGTTGAAAGAACCAGTTTTTTTTTTTTTTCTGGGTGGCTTAATTTTTTTTTTACTTCTGCCCAATAATGTTACTATTGGACTTGGACTTCAGATATTAATAAATAATATTATTCTACAGATTGCATGACTGCAGAACAACTTATGTCAAGTTCTGCAGTTATCAAATCTGGTAGCTTGATAGAGGCAAAGCTACTGCTGTATTCCTACTGGGAATACACTGCCAGCCCCATGCCTCCATGTCCAGTCAGTAGTTAGGCTGGCAATGTATTCCCAGTAGGCACATATGCATAGAGCACAGATATACAGCACATTATACATGCAGCTGGCCACACAGATCAATGCAGATGAAAATCTTCATCATTCACACAGGCACAAACAGCATCAAAAGCATCATTTTGTTCCCATTTCTCATTATATATCTGTGTGTGTTTGTATGTATACATATGTCCATTTGTACCTCCAGCAGCTGAGCTCACCCAGTCTGCCCTTGAATCTCAGTCTCTCCATTTGCATCTCGACATACAATCCCCCAGGGGTTGCAGTCACATCCAGGTGCTGGTACAGACCATTACACACACACACACACACAAAGACACAGATGCAAGCAGATTTTCTAATCAACTCTCAGACCACGTGATCCCTCCAGCAGTTCTCTGAAACTCCCTGGATGCTCTGAAAACCAGCTTCTGCTGTGGTCTCCCCCTCAGAGACACACAGACTGACTCCCAGGTCACTTCACCGACTGAACCGTCTCATCTGGCTTGTCTTCAAAACAAATCATACCCTCACAACTGCCCTTGTCCCAGTTGCTACCTCTGGCCCCTGGTCTGATTCCATTTGCTGGAACTCAAACCCGCTTAAACACATGCATATTGAAGAGAGATACCCTTATGCAAGAGAGAGTTAGAAATGAATTCAACAAGAAGGTAAGACAGACTAAATTGATCAGGTGCAAAGCATGACTATAAACGATACAGACCAACAAACTATTAACATGCAAATGTCCCTGTTTATCCTCTTGCTCATTTTTTTTCTCATTCTTGTTCCTCACAAATCACCCAGATCTATTCCTCTATCCTTTTCCTTGCCTTTGGTTCCTCCTCTAAACATTCTGTAATAATTCCTTTGTAATTCCAAATGCTTTTCTCTTGCATCCCATAATATGTTGCAAATTCTCTAAGTAGTGACTCACACTTATTCAGTAAAATGATATTACAGACATTCCCTTTGATTCATGGGGTAGCTGTGACATCTGAACTATGGGCCTGAGGTTCTCCTGGGACAGCCCTGGGAACGGCCTGGACAAGACTTTCTCTGAGTCTTTTGCCTGGGTTTCCACTTGACATTGTACTCCTGTTATCCTCTGAGCTGCTGGACAGGGCTGTGATGGGCTGACAAATCCCATGGTGTGTCTGGGTGTAGCCCAGCAGTTGTGCCTCCTATCTCCATTCCTCCAGGCTCACCTTTGTCTGTGAAAATGGACATTTTTTAGCAGACAAGGTAAAAATGGGTTCTTGAATGCGGTGTTCTTCCTTCCGTAACAGTGACACCTTTAACATTTAGGATTTACATACTGAAATGACTGTTTAAGAAAGAAACAGGACAAAAAGATAGAAATGGCATAAATGAGTGAGGAATGCAAACTCTAAATGTAACTGAGGAACCTTGAAAAGTATAGTGTATAAGTTAAGAGTAGCCTTGAGCAATACAAACTTTTGTATTTAGCATTTATAAAGTCAATAACCTCAATTGACATTGACCTTGGGAGCAAAATGGTCCAATATTTTCACTTGGGTGAGCTGTTATTGGAGAGTTTCTCTAGTGTATTAGACACAAACATGCGTTCCATCAACATCAAGTATACACTATCTTTTTCATCAATTTTCTTTTATTTTGTGCTAACGATGTTATTGTGGTAAGGACACGGAAAAAAAAATACTTTTTCTGAGAGTTAACTTCATCTCTGACTTACTACTATTGAAATCAAATACCATTGCTGTATTTTTTCTTCGCAGAAAGCTCTGGATTTATTATACCAGTAATAAAATAGACTGTATCAATGAAAAAAAAAATATAGTTATTGACTATAGACTTTAAAATGAATTTATTTTTAATTTGCAGAAGTGCATCTGTAGTAGGAAAACTTCGAAATGCAGTCTACACTGTTATAGACAAAATGCATAAATGTACATATCCAGCAGTACTGTCAATGAGAAGGAACACTGTCAAAATGTCCTAACATAAATGAGTTTTGCTATAATTGAAAACAAGGGACTGACAGAAGTGGACTGACCACCCAAACAACCATGTACATCAATTGGTAAGAGTTAACAGAGACCAGCCGAACCAGAAGAACAGTGGCCATGTTGTAGATTACACAGTAATTGGACTCACTCAATCTGCTTTACCATGAAGGACTCAAGTGTGTTTCAAACCCACTGTTAGAATCTATTTCTAGAATAAATTGAAATTGCAGTAGGACCTTTTGGTTGCTCTTGAAACCTAAGATTTTAAGTTTGCATTTCATTCCAGGAAAAACTGCTCATGCCCACAGAAAACAGTTTCCTTACGTTGTCAGTTCAGCTACACACAGAAGGAACTGAGAAGAAATGTTATCTTCTTTTTCTTCTGGCATTTTTGCCATATAGCCTCCTTGCAGTTGGAAGACAGAAAAAGGAAATCAGTGTTGCCAAAATCACTGGAATTAAGGAAAAAATAGATGCTGCTGAAGGGAAGAGGAACGGGGCATGTCTATCTGGAACAGTTGCCAATGTTTTGCTCCAGTTGGGTTCACTAACTCCATTCTATCTTGCATACAAGCATCTAGCCTGGGTTTGTATACAGAGGTAAGTTGTCACATTGCAAGAAAGCACCACTCAAAAAGTAAAGACAGGTTAATATACAATCAAATATTTGTACATCTTGATTTGAAGAGGAAAACAGAAATAGGAAAGAAAAATAGAAGAAACCACAGGAAATATATATTTTAAGATCTTAAAAAAATCTATTATTATCTATTATATATTATTAAATCTAACAGGGAGAAAGTCAATGTATGTGAAGTAATAGTAAGAAATATGTAAAGATTATATAAATATTGTAAATTACTTTTCATATTTTGGAGATGTCAACAAGCATCAGGAAAAGACCCTTTCCCTGTATGTATCCTTATATATTGAAGCTGTCTCTTCTACAGCTGCCAAATAGAATGGTATTCTTTATCTTGATCAGAATGAGCTTTTTACTCAAGGGAATGTTGTCAGCATGGGCTCTTTTTCTGATTTTAAGACTGATAACTGACCATTTATTTTCTGCAAGAGTTTCGATTATCTCCACAAAAATAATCATATGTCTTTATATCTCCATGAAAGCTCTATTATATGTTTTACCTTTGTGAAGCTAACTCAGAAACAGAAATGTTAACACACTTAAGGGTCCCCTAATGAATACAGGCTATCAGAGTTTGAAACCATATTAAAATAGGTTTAAGATTTAGGGATGAGAGGAGATAGAAACCATAAATTTCGCAGATTACTGTGGGGGCTATAAGAAGCATTGGACAACTAGCAAACTAGCTATTTGCAAATGAAAAGTGTGTGAAATTCAAAATTCAATTATATCTCTTACTGAAAACCAGTATTTTTACAGTACCTAGTGTACCTGGCTCCTTCATGGAGGTATTGCTCTATTTTTGACTGATGTTATTTGACCAAGCTTTCACATTTTCCCTTTTTCCATTATATCACTTCTTGTTTTATGTTTATAAAATATCTACTAATGATCAGATCAATTTTCTAGTGATATTTTCTAGTGATTTAACCTGTTCCAAGTCCAGATACAAGTGGCATTTTGGCCCTGGTATCCTTTGCAGGTGGTCACAGTATCTCAAGCATACTAAAGTTCCATGGTGTGTGGCTTTGTTGTTATACTATATATTGCTCTTGCACTTTTTCATAAACATGGAAGAGGAAATAAGAAAAAAAAAAAAATAATAGTCACTCTGTAATTTCCTTTCATATCAGAAATTAGAGTATTTTGATAAACATCTGTTTCACAGCCAAAGCTAATTTTATTAACCCTCTCTTTGAAACACTTGCTTCCCTATCTTTATACTTGGAGTACTGCTTCTCTGAAATCCATCTTCTTTTTATCTGCTAACTTTTTGAAAACCCTCTCTATTATCTTTTCCTTCCCTTGGTCTTCTTTTCCTGTCCTCTTTTTATTTTATTCCTGCTCTCCCTATATTTCTATCCATTTACTACACACAAGCATATCTCTGGGGGAAAAAAAAAGAAAAAAAAAAAAATTTATTGAGTCATTGTTGGAATTACCATCACATGAGAGAATATTGAGGCAAAAAAAGATATCTAGTTTTCCCTTTGCATCCCATTCCACTTTTCTTCATATTAATAGGATTTAATAAATTCTATGCATATATACTAAAAAAATGCACAAGGTGTATTTAGTTAGGGGTTTTTTTTCTGGTATAGAAAATAAGAACAAAAAATCATACCAAAATTTCTCAGTAGAAGTCTGACATGATTCAGGCTAAGTCATCACTTTCAGGTTTGAGAAGGGTTACCAGAAATTGCCAATTCTTATTTTCTTAGGTTACATTCCAAGGCCAAGAGATTATGCTTATGTACACTTCTTCCCTCCATCCTTCAAATCCTTGTTAAACCTGATAGGACCTCTTAGCAATCAGTGATTTTCAGTTCTTGGTTTCTCACTCTCTAATCAGCTCAGACACAGCAAAATCTCCTCAAGCAGAGAGGTGGTCTGCCTCAATGAATTATCAGCAAGGGCTCCCAGACTTCAGAAATGCAGCACTCATCTCAAGCCAGAAGTTCCTGATGGTTACAGAATGATGATTTCTCACAGCTATCTGTATTTTAGCAGTGATACAACAGTCTGTATCAATTTTTGAGTCGTTAGGGTAGGAAAAGTTCTGTGGAAATCTTAAAAAAATCTGTTTACATATATCTGTTACCATATGGTACTAATCCCTACTTACACTAGACTTTTCACATCTGGGCTTCAGAAAACTGACTGAAATTGTGAGCTGTGATTTAGCTGGCAAGTGATTTTTGAAGGTGTCTGTGAGATTTTGTGGTGTACATATACCAGAGAAAATTATTCATGTTAATATGATGTAGAAGTCACAAAAGATTTCTGCTCCTAAAATGCACAGTGCTTTTGGAAATTCCCATTAAATACAAACAGTAAGAGAGGTAAAGGAGGGTTTAATGTTTTGTTAAAACAAGCTCTGGTAAAATTAAAAATCTACTCTTAAAGAGAGAGATGAAGAAGACAGATATTTCAGCTGTTAACAACTAATTCCACTGCATTGCAGCATCAGTCCTAGCACTGGTTCTTTAGACAAAAAGCATCTTGGCATCAACCTGTGCATGCACAGATCCCTGCAGAATCTGGGTGCCGTCCCTAACTCGGGCTGCAGTGTGCTCCTTACATCACTTATAAGAAGTGCTGTGAAATGCTGTAACTACAAACTGCACAGAATTCATCTGACAAAAAAGGTTCTTTTTACTAACACTTGACTTAGGACAAACATACGTTTCTAGGACTATTCCTCGTCACAAGAATTTCAATTATCTTGACAAAAGAAAACAAATTTTAAAATCTCCTGGATGGAATTAATTTTTTAATAATTTTGTACACCTAGATGGCAAACTGCAAATAATTTAAACTTTGGAGCTGCTGAAGTGAAATAGATACTTTTGATATATGATTTATTACACCCTGAATTAGACTTTCAAGTCAACTATTCCCAGGTAATGTTTACTTCATCTTTTGCAGTGGAGCACGTTACAAATCCTAAAGATGAGATAGATCCCTCTGTCTAATTCCACTCTTAGACATATAGCAGGGCAAATCAGTCAAACAGCCATTATTTATAAACATATGTATAAAATTTTTTTTGTTGTTTCTCAGGTATCTTAGTCTGGTTTAACTGTAACAATCTTAGTGACTAAAGTAGTTCTTCCTGAATTAATTCTGAGCATACTATAGCCAGAAAATTCAAATTAATTACGTGTTTTCTATTATTCTGCAAAAATGGATATCCTCTCTATTGATTAATTATCTTAATGGAAAAAAGATTACCAGAGTACTGCAACACTACTTCTTTTGAATTTAATATCTCTGGTACGCTATATAAATTATTCTCTATTTTCTCATTGTGATCAACATACAAGGAAATCATTCTTATAATAGCCTGAAACTATAGTGTTTATAGTCAGTATTAAAACACAAAACCTTGCTTAGAGGCATAGATGCATGAAGGATGGAGAACAGCGTAACAGAGGTCTGAACCAACCTTATTATTACACTGAAGTGAGTAATACATGCTCCACATCATAAGATTAGCAGAGACCTTGTGGTTGAACAGCCCTGACATCTCAGGACTGTGCATCCCTGGATGCACTTTTTGCAGATTTCAGTGGGGCTTCAGATATCACATGCTAGGGTTTTACTAAGAAGAGATACATCTCCCAATGCACAGACGGTATTAAAAATGCATTAATATTTTAAGTAATACACTGGTACTAAAACAAAAGTAGTACAAAGAAAATCTCTGAAAACAGTTTTATTGCTTTCTTTCCTTAGCGCTTTTATTTTGTGGGAAACATAGGTTTCAAAGTAATTATAAAAAAGGCAAAGTTTCAATACTGTTATGAAATATGCTGGAAATAAAGCAAAGCAAATATATGAGAAACCTGAATATTCTGAAAATAAATACTCTGAAACAACAGCAGATACTGCTTATAGGTGAAAACACCTTGTATGCATTTGCCAAGGGAATGCATTGAAACTGGAAATCTCACAAAATCCATTTTCAGTGATCTGTTTATTTTATATTTTACTTTCCTTCTGTTTTCTCTGTTTTTTGGTTTTTTGGGGTTTTTTTTTGTTTGTTTGTTTTTAGTTTTGTTTTTGTATTTTGCACAGAATGCTGTGGGACAGTAATTTAAGGTTTTTGCTGCTGTACTTTATGTATTTTATGTATTACAGTCATTATGTTTCCATGTTAATAGCCTACCTATAAAAATTCTATTACTTTTAAAACAAATAGAATAAAACATTAGGTAATAGTGGTATATTTCATCAAACATACTTAATATGGTTATAGCAAGAACTTCTGCATTAAAACAAAAGCAACCCTGCTAGTAGAAACACCTTAATACACAAGTATAATGTTAGATGCACGCATATGCAATTGCTTACAATTAAAGCCACTTTTACAATTATGAGGTTGCAAAATCAGCATGCTTTACTGCAAGAATGAGATTTGTGAGAAGATGCTGAAAGAGAAGGAGAGCTATGGCACACACGGGGTAGTATAAAATTTCATCATGACCATTTATCTTGTTTCCCTGTTACATGCCTTTAAAAGCAGCTAACCACAGAAGACATTAGTAAATAACTGTCTCTGCATCAACAGGAATATAATTTTATAGAGGAAATACAGTATCATTCCTTAAAGATGATTAAAAATGATTAAAATCTTGCCTGTGATAGTTCCTTTTCACAAAGCATGACCCTTCCTTGGTCCCTAAATAGTCAGAAAAAGGCTGGAGATTCATGGGTGCAGATTGTTTTCAAACTGGAGAGTGGGGAGAGTCTCATTCTTGCATCTGGGTGACATAGCTGCAAGGAGACTAGGAGAGGAAGAAGGGACTGATCAGGCATTCAGCACTTGTTATCTGCCTCACTGGCATCTTTAGAGGCCTTATCTGAGCACACTGAAGTAATAGGAATTCCAAAGCTCCTCTGCTCACACTGTCATTGCATTGGTCATCTGCTATTAAGCTTTCCAGCACTTGTTATCTATTAGTGGATGGGGTGCTCATGAGACTTTGAAAGAGTATATTCTTGTCCTTATTCAGCTCAGCTTTAACCATGCAGTTTCTGAGCTCAAAATGAGAAAAAACCCTAGAATTTAGTGTCGGAGCCTTTCAGGATTGCTTTCTGTAAAAACTGAATATAAATAGTCTGTTCCAGGACAAAATTATTCTGAAAATCTCACAAATTATGCACTGCGTATCTGTTTCTTGAATACCTATAGAAATTTTACAACCTCATATCAGATCTGCTATTGGAATAATCAAGAATTCCCACTCAGAGAGATTTATTTGTCCTTAGTGGCTGGAGTACATTACCTTCAAGGTCATCAGTTGTTTCCTATCCAGTTCTGTAGCAGATGTTGAGTACTATTCTGATTTTGAAAGTGGACTAGAAATAGAGAAGTTAAAAAATATATCCATGATATGATTATACTATTTACCACAGAAATAAACGGGAGTTTTGATTTTTTTTTTTTTTTTTATTCTCACGTAGTAAATTATTGAGTCTACTTCATTCAGCCCTCAGAGACCAACAGACAAGTTCTAGGATGTTCCAGACATTTTCACCACTACATGGGCTCCTTTTAATCTCTCTCAGATATCAGCACCCCCTCCCCCAGTCCCACAAAACACCAAATCTACAAGCCATTGTTATGCTTCAAGTACAGAGAAGTCTTCATGGAACCATTACTCTCTAATTAGGAGTAAGTAATAAATGATGCAGATTTTGGGAATTCTCATGCATACTAACCCCTTAGAAAAATTACCAGGATGTCATAAAAAAGTAGTTTCTGACTCTGGAGAAAAATAGATGCAGTGATACAGAAGAAAACAATGATTTTCAGGGAGGACCTTTTTATGGGTTCAATTCAAAGAAAAGAAAGAATAAATTCATGTTAGATAACATGACAACAGGAACAAAGAAATACCTCAGAGAGAAATGAAATAACAGAAAGAAAATAGGTCAGTTAATAAATGAAGGTGCTGAAATTAATGCTGAATAAAAAATGGTTTGAATGCTGATATTTTTTATTTTTCTTGGATAATCTGTCTTCACCAGGAAAGCTAAAAGAGAAATGTTGATATGATTAGGAATACCATGAAGATTTATTACACCGAGGACTAGAGATATGAGCATAGGCAGCAATTGGAGAAGATTAGCATATAAACATCAGTCTGAAAAGAATCATGGACTGGACTTCTGAAGGCACCCACTATTGACAGTTCCCATTTGGATTCCTGGGCATTTAACAGTCTACGACCCTATCAAAACAGTTATAACAAACTGTCTCAATGTTCAGCACGTGTGTGCCACAAGGAGACCAACTGCCTCAGATCACTGAACTCTGAAAGATGAACACTTCATGGAGGTGAAAAATTTAACTTAGTATTCTTTGAAAATCTGGCTTTTGGAGGATAATTTGAAGTTCATGAACTGTTAATTAATACTTTTGTCGAGTAAAACTAGACAATGAAGAGACAGAATAAAGCATTTAAAATTTAAGATAACATTTCTTTAGATGCTTGATTCTCTCCTGCATATGGCCAGAAAGTTTTGAAATACAAATACTTTTTTTAATAACAGGAATGTCAAACATTATGTTAAGAGTTAGCATAATGTTCTTGAATGTCACTGAAAATATAGGAGCAGAAGTCAATAGTTGCAAAGAGAGATGTGAATATATTCTACATACATCTTCATTGATTGCCCTGGACTAAACATACACATGATAATAATTTCCCCAAAAATCATTAACGTGTTTCCCCTCCCCTTTACACAGGCATTCTTCTGTCCTGGAGGTCTCTCTGGTGGTTCTTAGTGGTTGGGGACCCCAATGTTCCAGTTGACCTGGCTGAGTTGGCAAGGCACTGGGGCTGGTGAAATTCCGGTTTTCCTTCTTACACAGCAGGTGTCATGCAGCTCCATACTCCAGGGGTTTGGGTAGAAAAAGCATTCTGTTAGCCCACCAGGTGTAGACAGTTTATCATCTGGTAAAATACAAGATCTGCCATTCTTTAATTTTTCATTAATTCTTTTCATGTGGCATTCAGTCCTTAAGTATCTATAACCACCATGCAAGTATATATAACCACATGCATACCATGCAGGTATGCATTCGTATAACTGTACATATATATAACCATCTCAGTGCATCCTTTACTCCTACCTATGGAGTATGTACACCTATGCAAACAAGTATGTTTGCAGCCTGAGAAAGGGTAACAGAATGGACCCCTCAGATGTTTGATGCTGGGTTTCAAACATTTACAGGAGTCTAAAAGTCCCTGTGAAATGGCTGAAGGACCATAACAAAATGGTTCTAGTGTTCAGGAAAAAAAGTCAGAGGCTTTATTAGCACAGGCATGACACAGCTCTAACATGGCAGCACCATTTCCATTCTGCGTTTGCTGTTATCAAGCCAGATAAAAATATAGACATAACAAATGCTTCACTGCCTGAGCCTCTTTATCTAAATACAGCCTGGTACCTCTGAAGGGCTTGTATCTACAGACTTGAGACAAACTCTGCCACATCCTCTACTACTGAGAATATTGACAAAGTAAACCAAACTGCCGTTCAAAGAAAAAAATAAAGGGCTTATTTTATTAATTTCCAAATCTCTCATTATCAGGGGAAAATTAAGGCAAATTGGAAAGAATTAATTGAATAACTGAAATGGTTTTTGGAAGGATAGATAAAAACTGATAACTGAAAGGCGATTAAATAACCTCAATAAAACGAAATATCCTTACTATTGCTTCATTGAACAAAAAACCCCCAGTGTATAATTATAATATTAAGATTTTTTTATATCATTAACAGAAAAATAAATAATATTACTCCATAGTAAGAGAGAGTATGTCTTAAAGAAATAGACTAAAATTAAGTGAAGTAAAAAAAAAAAAAAAACAATTTCAAGGAAATATTTTGTTTCAATAAGGTCTATTAAACAGTGGAAACCTTTTTAATGGTAAAACTCCCACCGTTTGCTAATATTAGGTAGACAAAAAAAAATGGAACATAATAAATTTATCTGAGGTTCAGTTCTGCTGTACTCAGTCATATTTCTGGTTTAGCAACAGGCAGATGGACTGCATGACTGTAAGAAATTTCAGATGCTTTAATAATTGCAATTTTGTCATGTGGTTATACGACTGTCTAATACTATGTGTTATATTTATACCTATATATATATACCTACCAATAATATGTAATAATATTCATTTACTACATAAATTTGAAGGCCCTTTCTGATATTTTTCTGATCTTTTTCACTTTCACAGAATCACAGAATGACTGAGGTTGCAAGGGACCCCTGAAGGTCACTACCTGGTCAAATCATCTTGTTCAAGCAGAGCCACCTGTAGCTGCTTGCCCAGGACCATGCCCAGACATCTGTTGAATGTAACAAAGGATTGAGACTCTGAAAGTTCCCTGAGCAAACTGTACCAGAGTTCTGTCATCCCCACAGTAAAAAAATGTTCCTTGACATTTAGATGGAGCCTTCTGTGTTCCTGGTTGTGCCCATTGCCTCTGGTCCTGTCACTTGACACAACTGAGGAGAAACTGCCTCTGTCTTCTTTGCAGACTCCCTTCAGGAATTTAAATATGTTAATGACATGCCCAGAGCCTTCTCTTCTCAAGGTTAAACAGCCCTAGCTCTCTCAGACTTTCCTCACAGGAGAGATGCTCCAGACTCTTAATGTTTGTAGCCCTTTGCTGGAATCTTTCCAATATGCCCCTGTTTATGTGTACCTTTTTTTTCAGAAGTGGTCTGCTCCTGCAAGAGTCTTTGAAAAAGCTCATCTCCACATATGATGATGATTATAGAAAACAGATAACTGCTAGGTGAACAGAGATTTTGCAATCAGAGTCTCAACTGACTGGCAAAAGACTAAAACTCATCTATTTTACTCCATATCGTATATCCTGACTTGGTTTTGCTACAGTATTTCGTTGTTGTCCATTTCCCACCTCCCCTTATCTCTCCCAACCCAGTTTGTACAACTGCAGAAAAAAAAAAAATATACTCTTTATCTGTAAAAATCGCATCTGTAAATCTACTTAGTATCATTATTTGTTTAAAGACTGAATGTTTTTATTTGTTTTTTTTTGTTTGGTAGGTTGTTTTTTTTAATTTGGGAAGGTAGTTCAACAAGGAAGAGAGAAAATGGATAAATCTGTGGTTTTGTCAGATCACCCATGAAAGGAAAAGTCTATTCTTCATTGTTCTTGAAGGATATTTTGGTTTTGCCCAGTGCAGTCTCAGCTTTTAATTAAATTTGGCAGTACATGATCACTTTATGTCTCTGCTTGTTCTCATGATTGATGCTGTCACAGGCTCCCTACCATGTTCTTATCTCAGCCATGAAGCAAACATGGCTAAAATATTTATTTTTCTGTTTGCTTTTAATTACAGAGGGTGAAAAGAGTGAATGTTAATAACAATATTATGCCTTTATAGATAAATTAAATATTTCTTAGGTAAATGTTACAGGAAACAAACAACCCAAAAGAATCACTGCAAATGCTATACATTTGTTTATAAGGCACAATGAGAAACCTTGCAGTTTAATTTGGCTTTGTAATTTTGAGCAGCCTGCATGTTCTATACTGAAATTGCATGGATCTGCAATATGAAGTCAAACAGCATCACCATATTTAAAGGCCAGTGAAGGCAAAAAGAGGGATTAATTCTTTTTGTTTGGTTCGTTATTATCAGAAAATAAGTTTTGAACAGACATACTGCATGACTGCAACAGACAATGTACCTGCTCACCAAGCTTTTAAAAGCTACATTCCTATAAAATAGTTGGGGTCCTGGATATCAAAACCTATTTTCTTTCATACAGAAAATACTTAAGAGAAAAAATGGGATTGACTTCATTGTTAGTATAACTTTTTATTCTTAAGTTATACATTTTTCATCACTTTGATTTGTATTATATTTGCTAACCTTTCTGTCGCTGTTATTAGTGTGATGCTTTGAAACATATACCTTCTTTTACCACTAGATGGAACTGAAAAACCTTGTAATTGCTTTTTTTTTCCTGTTACACGGATCCATACCAATTTCTTCATGATAAAAACTTGGAAAAAGTCTAGAACTAGAACTTGCTAAGTTAGAGAAAAGTTTACTGAAGCACAGTAACTGCTACTTGGTGTAGTACTGCCTTTGTTGCTTGAAACTCTAACTGTCAAGAGAAGAAGATATTTAAAATGTTTAATGAATGTNTATGGGTTTTTTGGGTGGTTTTTTTTTGTTTTTGTTTTGTTTTGTTCTGTTTTGTTTTTTATTCTGTGTGTGAGGTATTGGCGTTTTGGGTTTGCATATCCTACAGAAAGGAGCAGGAGGGACTGGAAGACACTATGTTGCTAGAACATTATGACCTTGTTTCTGTTACTGAAACCTGGCAGGATGAATCCCATGATTGGAGAGTGGTTATCCATGGCTACAGCCCCTTGAGAAGAGACAGGCAAGGAAGAGAGGAGGAGCGGTTGCCCTCTACATTAAGATGGGGATTAACTATGAAGAGCTGTCTTTGAAGAACAGCCATGAGCAGGTAAAAAGCCTTTGGG
>VZSE01002188.1:227170-243140 GCA_013398275.1 Promerops cafer | reverse complement strand
ACGGGCTTTTTTTTTTTTTTTTTTTTTTTTTTTTTTTTTTTTTTTTTTTTTTTTAAACTGTGGGTGTGATCAAACACTTGCACAGGTTGTACAGGGAGGCTGTGGCATCCTCAACGTTGGAGATATTACAAACCTGAGTGAATATGGCCCTTGAAAACCTGTTCCAGCTGACCTGCTTTGTACAGGAGCAGATTGGACTAGACAAACTCCAGGGGTCCTAATGACTCTGTGAATCCTAATGTTCCTGTGAATTTAAAATCAGGTATAAGCAATAGATATTTCTGCTTTATTTTAACCCTTTATCACCACAGTAGAACCTTGTATGTATGTAAGAACAAAAAGTTAATGAGAACCTGTCCTTTCTATATTTAAAACTACCAAGAATTATTAGGCTGTTAACATTTTTGATTTAGCTTAATTACAGCAATTAAGAGATTACCTGCACTGAAGCACTTATCTGCAGCAGATCTAGCCTAGAGGTGAGAATCAAAGGGAGAGGAAAAGGGAAATAGTTCATTTATTCTCAGTTCAAGTTGACAACAGACTTCAAGGCATATTTGTCACCTTTCCACTGTTTTTAAAGCAAGTTTTTAAGTGACTGAACTCTGTGGAAGAGAAAAATACAAATGAAGGTCTCTTGGAAGTTTCAGTCTAGTTATGACTTTTCTACTAATACTGGGGAGGAAGAAAATCTATGACTTTCCTGCATCAGTCCTTGAATTTTATTCAGTGTTACCACATTTGAATGTCCTAAAATGATGAAGTTCTAACCAATGAAGAGAGTGATGGTACTATCATAGAAATATGATTTTCTGATATAAATGCATTTGCTAACTTACCTACCATAATCGTTCTATTAGAGCATTTTCACCAACTGAGTTTAGGCCACTTAAGCTTAGGGTACATGCTTGCCAAAAATGATAAGTACTTTTTCATGTATTACTTCAATTACTAAAATGGCAGACACCAAATAAAAGCTGGAATGAAATAAAACCAACCAAACAAAAAAAAGATGGGAAATATAACATGAAATTATTTGCTTTTCTGAGGTAGGGCTTAGAATATTTCCTAGTCAGCTTCTAAAAATAATCCAACTCAATACCTAAGCTACTGAAATAACAGTGATGAATAAGGAAAGAACAATATCAATGTGTCTTTGGAAATGTATATTTACTTCAGTTTTGTGTTCTTGTCCATTTCTTTGTTTTCTGAGTATGAACAGCATCATAAGTATTTCAACCCATATGTGGATGTGATTTTTTGTTATATTTAAAGAATGAGGTCTTTAATGACTGCTGGAAAAAAGATTAGGTCACCAATTATTTCAAAGCAACTTAAAATTTCAAGGTTTTCCGACATCAAAATTCTGCTCCAATTTGTCACATATTGCTCTTATTACATTGTCCATTTGCATTACATCTTATAACCTCTATTTTATCTGCTCTTAAATATCTTAGGGGCCTAAAAATTTTTAAGCCAGGAGTGGTATTCCACCCTTAAGGGGAAAGGAGCATGGAACTTTCATAGATGCTGATGGTCAAAAGGAACAACAAAAGTCAGAGGGTCCACAAAAGTTTATAAGGTTTTTTTAATAAATAATACACTTTGCATGGAAATTCATGTGTTAGTCCCTTATCTTCTCACATAAGCACATGACAGTGGGTTTTGGATAAAAGGGGAGGGTGAAAGGGAAGAGAAAGTGGGAGATGGGGAGCAAATAAAGGAAGAAAGAGAAGACACTAATCCTGGCACCAGCACTGAACCACCCAGCGGGTGTCTGGGGTCCTGGCACACACATGACTCCAGACTTCATGGCGGTACCTTTTTAAAGATGAGTTTTCCCTGCCCTCACTTTCTATGTAAATTTTTTATTGTGCACAGACTGTTCTCTTAGACCTTTCTGGAATTGAGTCAGAGGCCTTTGTGGTTCTCTGGTGATCTTGACCCCACACACAGTTCCTGTCTGTTTCTCAACCACCTTCTTCTGCTTGCACAGTATTGTGTTGGGCTTATCTCCAGGAGCCAGAACAAGATTCCTTGCCCCAGAAAAGTGCTGCTTATCTCTGTATGGCCTCCAGTCACATCCCAACCCTTTGCCTGGTGGTTACCTGTTATTCTTGTCTCAATCCACAAGAAACTAAAAATCCTCTTAGATCCCAAATCTCATATCACTAATGGAAAGTGTTGTAAGCATTTCTCTAATCATTCATCCATAGATGCAATAGACTGTGGTCATTCTGTAGTCACAGAGACAGTACCATACCTCCTGTGAATGAATATAAAAACAATATTAATGAACAGTATGCCTGAAATATGCCCTACTGGGGACACATGCAATATACCATTTCATGACCAAAGGGTATTTTGAGCTCCAAATAAAGCTGGAATGGAGAGTAGGGAAAATACATGCTGCCCAATTCAGATACGTATTTTTGAGTTTCATCTTGCCTTACTGACTAGACTGGGCAGCTGAATCTATGGGTTTGTTTTTTTTTTTTCTTTCTCTCAGTTTAGAGGAAAATACAGGTAATAATACCCTATGTAGTCTCTTGGGGGAATACATTCTAATCACAGATCAGTATAGTATTTGAATACAAACAACTAGTTAATGTACAGAAGTAAAGACAGCTGTTCAGATGTTTGAAATAGGAAAAAAAAATATATATATATGTATATATGTGTGTCTTTCTTTAAGCAATGGGTGATCCATCTGTCTTAGATTACTCTCTAATGCATTTCTTCCTCTTGGTATTATGCTACTTGCTCATCAACCAGTTCTGAGTTCCAGTTCAGAGGGAGCTCTAAGCTCTCACAGTCACATAGTGGTATGTCTATGCTGTGGTTTATGTTTCAACATTCTGTGAATCACATATACTGTGCATATGTAAACATGAATTTCCAGTGCAAATGAGCTGCAGGGCCTTGAACACTGAAAAAGTGATTGAAGAGCAAGAGAATTTTCAGCACCAGAGTTTTACTTTTCATTCTCCAAGATCAAAGCCATAGCCATGGCAAGACTCATAATTCAAGGATGTTTATGTTAAGAGCCTGAATTTCACCTGATATATTAAATGGATACTGTGAAAATTTCCACAGTGTTCATCGATATCACACTTCTGCTAGGTGGAGAATTTTATTCTTTTCTTCTGGGCAAACCCAGTACTCATCACCTCTGTTTCTTTAATCATTAGAGAAATGGACTGATGGGAGGAATAGATCATGGATACTCTGGGATTCTAGACAAATAATCTAATGACACTTTACAAGGATACTTCAATCTTGCATGACAAGAATTAAACATTAATGTAAGGAAGGCAGACATATAGTCAAATGTGTGGTATGTGTCAGCACACATTTAGATCTTCCTGTAATGCAGTAAGAAACAAGACCATCATTTACAGTATTTCAAGGGAAAACACAACACACACAATATTCTACATTCAGAATTATGAATGTAGGAAGCAAAACTATGTCATAACACAGACCTTAAACCCACCTATCTCCCCTCCCTTTATTGCACTTAGACTGTGAGGGTATAAAAGGTAAAAAAGCCCAGGGGTTCCTTTGTTCGGGGTCCCTTCCTGGAGGCACCCAGCCTGTATTTCATACATATATTTCACCCAGATTATATTTCATTATTTTTTGTCTAGTTATTGGACCATAATCAAATTATTTGAAGGATCTGGACATCTGACACTCTGCTATGGGAAACCTGGTGTCAAGTTGTTAAGGAAACTTGGTCTGATCATGTGAGTGTAGGGTGTGTAGTGGCAAAGGGGCTTCAGTCCCAGCTCAGGTGGTGCAAAAGTGACTGCCAGAGTGGCTCCTGGATGGTCAGAGAGGGAAGTTTCCTTAATAAAGCTTATTCTCGTGTAACAAGTTTTATAGGTTTGTTGGATTGTTTTAAGTCAAATTTCTCTTCAGTCTTAGTTTAAAAATTTTTCATAAAGTAACATGACACAAAAGCACAAAGAACCACAGAATCACTAAGGTTTGAAAGGATTTCTGAAGTCTGCCTCATCCAACCTGCTCCTAAAAAAGCAGAGAAGCCAGAACAGATTTTTGAGGGCCATATGCAGACAGATTTGGAGCATCTCAAAGGTTGAAGACTCCACAGCCTCTCTCTGCAACCTGTGTCAGTGTTTGATCATCCTTCCAGTAAAAAACCAACCAACCAACCAACCAACCAACCAACCAACCAACCAACCAACCAGAAGGAAATGTAACCAAAGAAGCTGATGGACTTCTGTGTCACAAGGTTCTATCACAGTCATTTGACACCCAGNCGGGGAGGAAGTTTTTGCACAGAAGTAATTGAGGCCACAAAAGAGAGGAGTGAGAATATATAAGAGAAAGAATTGTGCAGACCNTCCTGGCTTTTATCTAGTAATTAAATTTATGAAAGCTGCCTAATTTGGATTGAAAGGTAAAGAATAATTATTTAGGCTTAAAATTCCTAAATGGTAATTGATTACTAACTTTTTAAAAAAATACATGTGGTATCAATAAAGAAGCAGAATTAAATATGAAAGAGAATAAATACTTTTGTCAGAAAGATAAAAAACAGTTCTTATACAAATCAGAGATACCCTGTAACTTTGAGGATTAGGATCTGATCCAATTTTGTTATTTTAAGAACTACTTGTGTTGCATTTGTGTCGCTAGGTTCTGGTAGTAAGGGGGATATAGGGTGTGNCCCAAGGTCAGCAGAGAAGGAGGGTGCTTTTAGGATTTGTTTTACTTGTTATTGTCCTGTTTTGGTTTTGACTGGTTAAATTTCTCAACTCAAATTTGTTTTGCCCATGACAGTAACTGTTAAGTGAGCTTTCCCTCCCTGCACTTACCTCATGAGCCTTATATTTTCTCTCCCCTGTCCAGCTGAGGAGGGGAATGAGAGTGAAGCTTTGGTTGGCACTTAGCATCCAGGTATGGTCAAAGCACCACACTGTTTCATTAATTTAATTTCATTTACTAAATAAAATCAGGAAAAAACCATCAATTTTAAAATCAGCATTATTTTTTCTGTAATTAAAAAGTCATTATGTATTGACAGAAATTTAAAGTAAGAGTTTGAGGGTTTTATTTCCTTAAGTGAAAGACTAAAGGTTTAATGATTCTTTTATTAGCTGTCTTATGATTTTGATATCTTTGTGTAGTCTCTTTGTGTAGTCTTCTGACACGATAAGTCATTACAAAACCTTTGCATATCCTATTCTTATCTTGGATTTTTGATGATCACTAATATAATCCTAGGATTTTCAGAAATCATGATTTATTTTATGAAGAAACTGAGAATTAGTTCTACATAGTATATGAGGCTTTATTCTTGGAAACAACAAAATTTATTAAAATTCAAGGATAAGGATTTTTATTTTATTTTATTTGACAGTAGAAACATATTCCCCCCCCTTTCCCCCCAAATTGCCTTTTATTTAAATGCATTTTGTTTGACACTTTTGAAAAGTACTCTGCATTCAGCTGTCTAGTTGAAGCTGAAATGACATAATTTCATGTTACATTTCCACTGTACTATATGTGATATTTTTGCACCAGAAATGCATCACCCTTGAAAAAAAGGTAAGAATTCTGAGGAAAAAAAAAAAGTTATTTCACCTTCACACAGGTTTCTTTCTTATAAAAGAAAGGAAAAGAAGTTTTACTTACATAAACCTGAGTTCTGTGTGTGGTCTAGAAATAAGTATCCTTTGTATGCAATCTCAACGTATAACATTTTCAAAGTATGAAATTACAACCAGATAGGTAAATCTTAGATTATTCTGTTCTTTCAGCAGAAATTTTTTGTTCAATATATAAGGCATCTATGCTTACCTTTAAAATTTTGGGGGTTCAGAAACTGCAAATATTTGTGAAAGAACAGAACTCTATAAATAAATGGGAAGAAGGGAAAAGAAGGCACTTAGACTGTTGTCTGTAAAGACTATAAAGACTCTGTACCAGTCCCTACTTCAATATCTGCTCTGTTTGCTTATTTTTCTTTCTTTCTTCTGATATTAAAAGGGACCAGTTACAATAAAGTTAAAAAAAAAAAAATAAAAAATCCCATGCCTCCAGAAACTACAGCCTCTTTTATAATCTCCTTCCTATAAACCTGACATTTTTACTACATTGAAATGTTACCTCCTCTCTTCTGGTTCAGTTTGTCAGGGCATAATTAGCCAGGTGCAAAGAGACCCTGCCAGCAGAACTTAAGGATATAAAACAATTATTCGCTGCCTACCATGCACAAAAGAACTGATCATTCTTGTGCACAAAGGTACCTAAAGATCATTCTTGGCCATGCAGACATCAGTTGCTGAAACAATTCCCACTGCTGTTGCGTTGCCATCGCTTCCTGTAGAGATATCAGTAGTGATATTTATGGTGCAGGTCTAGAGATGCAGCACCCACACAGCTAGACCCCAACTAGCCACCCTTCTTCTCTTTTGGTTTTCCAGTAGGATTTTTCCACACGGGTGCTTCTGTCTGGAATCCTTGAGCTAATAACTGTCTCTCTAAATATTCCTAACCTTATCCATAACTTTACCTTTCTTATCCTTCTGTATTCTTTCCCATAGCTTTCTCTCACAAGTTTGCAATTTTTTTCATAAATTGTAACAAAAGCCATTCTGCAGAGCTACAAGTGAGCTGGTCCTTAAACCCCCTGCAGCACCCAGAACACTGAGCCTCAGAGGCAGGGGGTTTGCATCAGAGCTTGCAGAGAGAGAGAGAGGGTGTTTCTGTGATGGCCAGAATGCAGAAAGCATCCTCTCCACTACATGTACCTATGCACGTATGTTTGCATATATGTAGAGTAGATACATTGGTATTTCCTCTGGGAAAGACTGTGACTGAGATAGACAAGTTTTTCTGTTTCTTGTGAAAATGCCAGTGGTGATAGCACCAAGTTTCTATCTTAAAAAGGCTTCAGGGCTACAGGTGTATACTAGACTTTATCACAGTACCTCTACTAGATTGTGTACCTCTGCTCTTAGGTACACTGCCTCTAGCTGAATCTAGGAAAGTCTGAGGTGAAGGAAACTATGTAAAACTTTAGCAGAGCAGTGTCCTCATTTTTCATTCATATCAACTGCTCTCACATGTCCAAGACCTCAAAAAAAATTATACCTAAACAGCAGGGACCCAAATTAGATACAGAGTATGATAGGATCCTCTAGAGAATGATTCAGAACATCTGCCTAAATTAGCACTTAGTAACTATAAATGCTTTAATGTTTAAATATTTTTATTGCTTTGAATGGGAGGTCTACGGACTGTAAGGCAGAAAAACTCGAGCTGCCTACTACCTTTCAACTTCAGATATTCAGTTTTATATTCAGGTTAGACCATGAATTTTGGTCTTTTATTACCTTACCTTAGTCTGAGATTTAACAACTGCAGTAAGTATTTGTAGTTATCTGTCTTGGATTTGGTGAGGGAGGAAGAAGAATAAAATGGAAGAGGATTTTGTACACATCAGCTGCAGTTATGTGTGTTCTACAAATAAATCTGGCATATGGTATATTAATCCTACTGAAGATATATTAGTAATTATGTAACTTGTCTCCATTTTTCTCTCATGGGTCTCTTGAGTTACCCTCTTTTCCTTAACTCTAGAAATGCCAACTGAATCTCGCACTGTGTTAATAACTTTAGCACTGTTTTCCTTCACAATAACCACATCCATGCATGAGAAAATAATAAACAGAAGCACACAATTTTAAAAGTTTAAAAAGTTTCCTGACTCATGAAAATCCATATTTGTTTCAGCATCATAATTTCTTCCTGTTTAGAGATGTTTTTCCTTGAAGATGTAAAGTGTGTTTCCTTTCAAATAACACAAGAAACATGGGCAAAATATGGCTATTATGAATGGAAAAGGTATATTTTTGAATATAAATGAGGCAATTTGTTGTTTTCTAATCACAAATTCTTGTGTTAGAGCTAAAATCTTGTATTACACTGATGATAGAGTTTTATGTGTGAAGGTCTGTTCTAACAGATCTAAATTTCTGCCAATCATAGATCTCATTAAGGGTCTATAGTGCATACATGGTAACATTTTCCCACCAGTACTAATACTGTTTTCCATACTTCTTCCAGTGCTGCTTCAGCTGATTGCTTTAGTGAACATTGGTATTTCTTGAATAAGTATTTTAAAAATATATATATATGTATTGAAAATTTTTGCTTGGAGCATGACAATATTTTGTATTACTAAGAAATTTCCCAAGAGGACCAATGTTCCAAGACTGAAAATCACTCTTCACTTCCCTCAGCTTACCAAAGATTAAGAAAAGGGAAAAAGGGGATTCACAGAGTTTAATTCAAGTACTGGCAACAGAATTTTAGTACAGGTTTCCTCTTCTTTTGACACTTTAGTTCATATTGTTGTTATACATATTGTACATATATTTATATGCATATATAATATATATTTTGATGCTGCAGTACATTCTTCACATCTGTATCTTCATATACCCTAAGAGATTTAAGGTCCTCTTTTACATTTCCAGTGCTTTGCTTTTCCCAGCACTCTGATCCTATCAATATGTTCACTAATCTCCTTTACTCCATTTTCTTTGGGTACATGTTCCCTCGTGATCCCCGCTCATTCATAATACCCCTGTAAGGCATAAATAACACCACACATTAGCCCTACAGAAGGCAGTAGAGCTAGCAGTCATTTTTCACTAGTTCATTCAAGTTTTCTAATTTCTTCTATCCTAATATGCCCTCAAGGGGGGTTGGGGGTTTTATAAATTATTGTTTGTAAACTTTGCATTTTTAATTCCTAATTTTATTTAATTTTGAGGGATAAATGATGACAAGAAATATAGAGTTTTCTACTTTTTTTTGTTGTTTTTGGTTTTTTTGGCAATAGTACAAGTATATCACAAGCAACAAGACAAAGAGTCCATAGTATTAACTTTTAAGAAAAAGCACACGGTGCAAAAATATGGTAGATCTATTCCAGAAGCAACATTGTTTCTGGTTTCTGAATTTTCACAATTTTTTGAAATTGTTTTACCGTAGCTGAGCACTGTCTAGGAGATCAAATATAAACTTCAGACTTTTTAAAAATTTATTTATAAAGTCCTCTTCTGGAAAAATATGTGAAGATTATTGTATCTTAGGTGGCACAAAGCATATTTGCAAAGTAAAAAGTCTTGCAAAAACATGTAATAAAAATATTGAGAATTTTCAGAAGAAACTCTGCAACTGATTCATAATTGGAGGGTTTCACAGAACTTAATATGACATTATTTTCAATTTCGTCCCAAGTTCGTTGTTACTTCATTTCAATACGTTCAAGTGGAATGTTTGCTACATCTCTTAATAAACACATTTCACTGGTACACATGTACAATCAGTTAGAAAACTTGTTGTCTGTGTAATATAATCCTGTTCTGTATTCATTGCATCAGTATTTATAACCAAAACTGGAACTGCCAAAAAGGATTTCACAGTGCTGCAAAGGGCATCATGAATTATTTACAGTAAATCAAATTTTATAACCCTTCTCAATCTTTCATAAACTGTATCTTTGCATTTTATTTGATATTTTATCCAGAGACTTAAAGCCTCATAAGTCAAGGAAATCTCTTAAATTCCTGAGAGATTTGTAGGAGTATATGAAGAAACAGTTCTTATGGCACCTTCTGCATTTGATGTAGCTGTAAGGATATTGATATCCTGTAAGCTTTCAATATTTTAGAGAAAAGGAGCAAGATTTTCTGAAATGCTCAACACCCTCAGCAGTCTTTTATTCATTTTATTCATGAATTAGGGCGACTGGAAGTTGTTTGGAACTGTTAAAAACTTTTCTCAAACTCAGTCTTTGACTTGGGCTTATCATCCTCAGTTTTGCAGACCAAATTTACAGTAACTCTTTAAATGTATGAAAGTCAAAATGTAGGTCACAGATGAGGAATGAGAATGTGTTCTCAAAAGTGCTACTGGACACTGGAAAAAAGAGAAAAGTTCAAAGAGGAAATCCAAGAAGCAGATCTTTAGGCATCATCTTTGCAAAGAAGTGCCTAGAGAGGCGTATTAATGGATTTAACTTCAGGGAACATCAGTATGTGTCTTCATTGCAACTGCAGATGTAGTTCAGAGGTTAGTTTGTTGGGTTTGGCAGCCAAGGACATAACAAGGAAAATGCAGTCCCTGGAAGGAGAACTTACATTTAAGAAAGCAGGAAATCACTTGTCTGAACTTACTTAGGACATGTGGCCACTTCAAAGCAACTGGCTCCCCACAGAATTAGTCGTGGCACTCACCCTGTCAGTGTTCAAGTAGCATCTAGACAATGCTTTAGTCATACACTTTTGTGTTGGGTACTCCTATGAGAAGCATGGATTTAGAATCAATTATCCTTATGGGACACTTTTAACTTGATATATTCCATGATTCTATGACTAAAAGTGACCTCTGAGTTATAAATATACTCAAAAAACACCCATACATTTACACTATCATCAGGAAAAGGGAATATAAAGAAGCCATAGGAGAGCTTACAGCCAAGTATTTTATTGGCAGAAGAGCATGAAGAAGCAATTGTTTCCTTCTGTCTCTGACTGAGAGCTGTAAGAGACTATTTCCAAGATGTGCCCCACAAATGTTTTCATCTTCACATCCCTACAGGTTCTTCTTTGTTCAGAGCCAATTAAGCTTCCCACTTAACAAGGCACATCCTGGAGTTATTGTATCTGTAATCATCCCCATGGTTTTCTGAAGAGAGTTTAATGCCAAGAATTACAGGATATTTGTTACTTTACCTTCCACCACATTTAAAACCTGCATTATATGTTTTAGTTGTTTAAATCTCTTTTCCCACACTCATAAAAGCATATTCCTTTTGGAAATACACAACAATGTGAGATTAAAAAAAAAAACTAAACAGTCATGTTTTTCGAGACCTATAACCTCTTGATAGCTCCTGAAATTAATAATGCATGAGAAATGTCTTGTGTGTGACACACATGACAAAACATTCAACAAAGCCAAATGCTTACATGTAAAGTTACTAAGAGTTTATGTAGCAATGAAAATCAGATTAGGTTTGTGCTTACACTTTCAATATTTAGTTATAAAACAGAGTCAATTTTATGCAATTTTCTATGAATGCTTACATTTCAGTTTTTGCTGAATGTTTCATTTTAGTCTTTCTCTTATTTTTTGAAAAGAATTTGAAGAAGATGACAATCTTACATACTGTAACATATAAGATTATGAAATAATATGGGGCAATTCTAAATTATTCTATTAAAAATATTATTGAACTTGCAGATACTGGTTGATAAATTGTCCTAACTGCTGATACAGAATTATTTACTCTTCTGGTAATACACTTATTGGGTTAATTTTGTTCCTTCTGAAATGAATTGTTACTTTTGCAGGGATCACAGCAAAAGACTGTGAGCATTTACCCAAAAATTGTTGGAATTTACTTAAATGCTTATCATCTCAAAGATCACCTAAGAATATAATGTATATTACTTTTAATCAATAAATTTACATTCTCATTTTCCCTGAAAAAACAGGAGAAAGGATTCCAGGGCAAATTACAGTATATGTGACATTGACAAAACGTCTCGCCCACCTTACTGCTTCTTCCTTTCAGGTGATTGCAGAGAGCGATGTGGTCCCCCCGCCTTGGGCCTCCTTTTCCTCACCTCCCTCAGCCACTGTCCATGACTTGTGCTCCAGACTCTTGACCAGCTCTTTTTGCCCTTCTCTCAACACCCTTCTCTCCAGCACCTCAATTTCTTGTAGTGAGGAGTGTGAAAGACTGAAATGTCAATTATTAATGACTCAAAAAAATCGCCCAAGATAAGAGGCAGATACTGGGAGGTGGGACAGTGCCTTTTATCACGTCAATTGTCCTCCCTTACACCCTGCCTCTCCCCAGGGAGGGTCATATTCACATATAAGCCTGATGGTATTCATCCCTTCTGAAAGGACATGACTTGCTCAACTAAGATCACAAGAGAGGAAAAAAACTGTCATGTGAAGAAGGTGTCATATACCGTCAAAGACCCCCAAAGTGATCCCAGACTCATTTCTGAGATCTTCCAGAAGAGGACTGAAGCTCCCCCCTCCAGGGGAGGTACCTGGGTGCTCCCACCCAGTTGGAAAATATATTAACCATTGAACTTTGGGTTTCATGGGCTTTCATCCACCCTCAATGGCTCAAGACTGCGACCATCACTTCAAACAACAGACATCTAAATAAACAATTAAGCCTCCTCAGGAGATCCATGGGTGGATCTTCTTGCTTGCTTGCTTGCTATCTTGTTTTCTTGTTTTCTTGCTTTCTTTCTTTTCCCTTGTACATTTTCTTAAGTAATATTTCTAGTCTTTCACATTGCTATATTGCTATAGATAATAATAATCAAAATGCCCACATACCTGCCTTCTGGGGCAGGTTATAACAAGGTGCCCCAAAAACTGAACACACAGGACTTGAGGAGTGGCCTCACTACTGCTGAATACAGGGGGACAAATACTGCCCTGGTCCTGCTGGCCATGCTATTACTGAAACAAGCCAGCATGCCATTGGCCTTCATGGCCCCTTGGGCACATGTTGGATCATGTTCAGCAAGTTGTCAGCCAGCACCCCCAGGTTCTTTTCCAGACAATTTTTCCCCAGCCTGCAGCACTGCATGTGGTTGTTGAGACCCGAGTGCACGACTCTGAACTTTGCCTTGGGGAACCTCATACAATTGGGCTCAGCCCACTGATCCAGCCTCTGCAGATCCTTCTGCAGGTCCTTCCTACCCTTAGGAAGACCAAAACTCCCTTCCAACTTTGTGTTTGCAAATTCACCAAGAGTGCTCTCAATCCCCCTGTCCAGATAATTTATGAAGATACGCAGCAGAGCTGGTCCCAATACTGAGCCCTGGAAAACACTACTTGTGACCAGTTGCCAACTGTATTTAATTCCATTCACTACTACTCTATGGGCCTGGATATCCAGGCAGTTTTTATTGAAGGAACAGTGCACCCGTCTAAGCCATGAGCAGCCAGTTTCTCTAAGAGAATTCTGTGGGAAAACATTGTCAAAGCTTTACTAAATAAGAAACTTTCCTATGAGTTTCACAAGCCACAAATCAATCATATACTAAGGAAAATAAGATGTAACTATTTCTTTGTTGTTTTGTTTTATTTTGTTAATAGAACCCAGTATAAATTACAAATTGCTCAATAAACAATATTCAAAGATTTCTTAAGATTAAAAAAGTGTTTTGCAATTTTGGAGATTTCAATTCAGTTATATTTCAGACAACATGACATAATTAGCAGGTTAATGAGAAAAGTTATTTGCTTTGGTTAGTTTTGTCTTTACGCTTAACAGCTTGAGAGAAATATCTTTGGAGAGACACATTCATCAATAACAGATTTACAATTTCATTTAACAGTAAGAAATTGCTTGAGCCAGTCATTTGTGTGATTGAAAAGACTCAAACAGTTTGGCTGCTAGAAGTTTTATGTCACATATATTTCAGCAATGCAGTACCAGGGAAATTTCTGCTTTAGACTCGACTCTTATTTGAATGAGAAAGATGTTGAATGGTTGTAATTTGAGGTTGACTGTAAAAGAACAGTAATGTTCTTGAGTACCTTACTTGACATATTTTGTTTACAGTGTTCCCTTTAAAAATGCTGAATAGTTGCCATGGAAATAAAGCATAAGTAATTCTCATAAGAAAACAAAAAACTTATTAATTTTATTTTATTCATTGTTTTGTATTTCAGTGAACATGTTGTATTTTTATGCACAAAGATACTTTCAGAACATGATGATAGTATGTGACATTCCACTGCTAGGAAGGATTGTCAATTACTAAACTTTTTGTGGTGCTTCTATTTTTGTATCACAGAATGGAGTGCTAGCATTCATCAATTTCACCTATGTGCATCTGGGAACATGTTTTTAAAATTTATCATTCAAGCATCTTAGGAAAAAATAGTCAGGCATTGAGTCTACTGAAGAGCATTAAATATGGCATCACACGGAAATATAAAGCAGAGAAAGTAAATTAAGTTAGAAGACTTGAATGGTGTTAAATGAAAAATAAGCAAAATCTCATCATGTATTGACATAATAAAAATAAAGGTAGAATATATATATATAACAATATATAAAGTAAAAATGTCAACTCAACTTTTTATTAACGGACAGATTTTGGAATTATTTTATGTGTTCCCCATAAGACACTGAAACAAATAAAGTAAATCTCCGGGGATAAAGATTAGCTCAATATTTCATAAGAGATTCTGCACTTTTACAGAATCTTGCCTGAATCACTGAAGGATTGAGTAGAGAGAGGTGTTAAACAGTTCAGGATAAAGTCTAATTCTGAAATGAACAAGTGCATTTACACAAATACAGGTTCTACTACTATGTGTATGTATTACTTTTATCCATTTAGTACAGTCAGAGTATTATAAAGCAATATAAATAGACTTTTAAAAATGCCTAAGTTGTTAGAATATTAAAATACTAAGACTTTCACTAGAGTTCTAAGTCTCCACATCTGCTTTAAAACTTACCTGTACAATACAGTGCATTCTAGGGTCCTGGCTTTTTGGTCAGCCCAGTGATCCCTAATAAATAAACTCTGCATTCAAGAACTTTCTTTCAGGAACTGTAGGAGGTGTAGCTAAAAATCTTGTCTCACTCTGATATCCAGAGACAGAAACAGCAAAGTAGCTTTGATTTCTAGTGATTGATCTAGAAGTTGATTGTAAAAGGGAAATAAAATATTCCACTTCAATTTATTGCCTCTATCAGTTGCAATACAGTCTTGTATGAATGAAGTATGACATTTTTAACATTTGAGTGGAATACATAAAACCTTTGTTGCATCATTCAAACAATGTAAATCATTCTTGCATACCTTCACTGAAATTTTAGGAAAAGGGAGACCACAACATAGGGATTTGATGAAGAATAACAATCAAAAAGTTCTTAGACAAGTCAAATAAACATTCTGATCATTGTTAATTTAACTCACATCATAGTTTCCTTCAGAAGGCTTCCCAATTCTCTTTGACAGCTGTTCCTTTGCAGTTCTTTGTATCTGGCAGAACCAAACAACCATTGGCTAAAAGCAATCATTTTGTGCAGCAGAACTTCTGCCTCTGTCAGATGATTTGTGGTGGCCAGTACTTAATTGTAAATCATTCCCTGCAAATTTAATTATTGTTTATAACTAATTTTTTCACTTAAAATTTTAAAATATATATCAGCTCAAGGTTTTTTAATTTATTGCACTGAAAACCATGAATTTGTATCAAAATTGCCTTTTTGGGAGAATAAGATTTAGAGAATACCATACAGTCTGTAAATAAATTCAGAAAGTTAATTTTAAAATGCCCCGAAATTGTTCTGACACATTGTAGGTAATGTAATTATTGGCTTAGGTTTCATATAAGGGAATAGAATTTTCACTGCACAAGATAGCTCAGATTCAAAACAACTGATTTTTAAAAAAAATTTTTTACGAATGCATGTTAGGTTTATTGTTTAATTCTGTCTTAATTTATTGGAGCAACAGTCTTTCAGAATAAAAAAATCACCTAGCACAGATTGGACATTATTTAGACATTTTATTGAAGAAATAGTTTCGTTAAGAAATCAAATAATGTCATAGTTTTAGAAAGCAAAACAAATTGCTTCCACAATCAGATTATCTTGGAAGAATGAAAGAAAGAAGAAAATATGCTCAAATAGAAATTTTCATTCAAATTTTTCTTTATTTCATTTCTTAAGATTTCCCAGATGCAATTATTTTCTTAAATATTATTCACATTTGACTCCTCATATCTTTATTATTTCAACATGGTATATTATAGTGTATATAGAATTTTTCTGAATATCCGGTTTTTAAAATATAGCACTAAAGACACACTTTTTTGCATAATAATTACATTCTATCAACTACTTTTTTTTTTTTTTTTTTTT
>VZSE01002188.1:212028-227160 GCA_013398275.1 Promerops cafer | reverse complement strand
TTTTTTTTTTTTTTTCAATAATTCAAAGATCCAATGACAGACAAGCTTGTGTCATGTAATTTTTCATAAATTTTCTTGGGGCATCAACCACCTCTCTAGGAAGTCTTTTCCAGTATTTGACCACCCTCTTGGTAAGGAAATACTTCCAATGTCCGGTTTGAATCTCCCCTGGTGCAGTTTTGAGCCATTCCTGCCTGTCATATCCAGGGACTCCATTCCCCCCCATCTCAAGAATGCGTGGAAAGCAGTGAGGTCGCTCCTCAGCCTTCTTTCCACCAATTTTGACAAGCCCCAAGTTCTCAGCTTCTCCTCACAGGACATTCCTCTCAGCCCTTTCATCAGCTTTTCCTCCCTTCTCTGGACTCATTCAAGGAACTTTAAGTCCNAAACCTTTTTTTTAATAAAAATTAATTTTTTTCAATTCTTTTTTTTTTTTTTTTTTTTTTTTCAATAATTCAAAGATCCAATGACAGACAAGCCTGTGTCATGTAATTTTTCATAAATTTTCTTGGGGCATCAACCACCTCTCTAGGAAGTCTTTTCCAGTATTTGACCACCCTCTTGGTAAGGAAATACTTCCAATGTCCGGTTTGAATCTCCCCTGGTGCAGTTTTGAGCCATTCCTGCCTGTCATATCCAGGGACTCCATTCCCCCCCATCTCAAGAATGCGTGGAAAGCAGTGAGGTCGCTCCTCAGCCTTCTTTCCACCAATTTTGACAAGCCCCAAGTTCTCAGCTTCTCCTCACAGGACATTCCTCTCAGCCCTTTCATCAGCTTTTCCTCCCTTCTCTGGACTCATTCAAGGAACTTTAAGTCCTTATATTTTCATAACATCTGATTCATTATATCACTGCTGCATTTCACATTGTTCTACAATCTTGCTGTGGCCTGCCATCCTCAGTCACAATCTTCCATCTTTCTTTAAAGTACTTCCTACAGATGCTTAAGATGAGATTTCTGACTAAGAGCGTGTTCATTAAATGCTAGTGAGCTCAAGGCCTTAAACTGCCATTGGTTGCTACCTTATGTCACCTATCTTCCCATGCAGCTTGGTCCTGTTTTGATTCTGTGATTTTACAGTAGTCAATAACAGGGTAATCAAGTAAGCCAATTAGATATTTCAAATAATATTTCTGGATGTTCTTAATAGTGACCATCACTAATAGACAATTTTGTCTGTGGCAGCTGTAGGACCTGCATAACTAGTTGACTAAACACTAGCTGACTAAACTCTAGTCCAGTTTATTCTTTTTCAGTCCTGTTTGTTCAGCAGTTAGGAATAATCTGTTTTAGTAATAAAACAGACACACAAATTAGCAGCAGATCACAAATTGTATGATAGCCTCACATAGTGATCTCAGCTGGAGCTTTTACATGATAATAAAATTGCCCAACTAATCCAGAGGTGTCAGGTTAAGTTATTCAGTGAGGACTGCAACACACAGATGAGGTCACAGCAAGGTTGAAATTTGATTTTTACTAAACTACATTTATCTCCTTGAGATTCCAGAGCTGCATATGAATATTCATATCCTTGAAGGCAGCAGCTGCATTAACAATGCACAAATCTGTATTAAAGATGTAGACCACAAGTAGCAGCCAGTGATTTTTAAAGAGTTAGCAAGTAAGAGATAAATGAGTGACAGAAATATCAGAACAAAGGGAAATGAGCAGAGAGTATGCAGAAGACTTAAAAGTAATAGTGAGGGAACCACGTTACTTTTTTATTTTTAAGAAGTAATATTGATTTCTCTGGAAAACATAAAAAAATAAATTAATAAACCCCAAAAATAATGAGACTAACACTGGAGTTAACTATCTTCTTTGAAAGACTGCTATTGTGAATAGCCAATGAAATTCTTTACTGTTTATCCTTTGGGGACTGAGGTGGAGGTACAAAGTTTTCAGTAACCATTAGCACAGCTCTGATAATGGAACAAAGGGTAGAATTGTAAGTGATGTCTAGCTACAAGAATGCTTTGGGATGGTGACCTAGAATGATAATGTCCAAGTGCAGACCTATGCACACAGCAGCCTAAAAACATCCGTTACCTATTTTAGAGGACTCCTTAAGCTGATTTGAGGAAATCATCAAAGATTTGGATTTGTAAGTACTGCGGCACATCCCTGTACTGAAGTAGATCAGCTATACACAAGGAGTGTTTTAGCAAACAGTGACATATAAATGAGGACTATTTTAACTTATCTTTTCTACAGATTACTACAGCTATATGATAATCACTGAGTTTTACCATCACTGAATGCCTACTGCTGGAAATGGCATGAAAACATGTATTTTCCTTTCCTATTTATTTTTATTCTGGCATATTTGATGAGCAAGTGTTTTGAAAAGTGACTGAAGACTGCATGAAAAATTTCTGAGGTCTGTAAATACCATGTGAACAAACCGATTGCGATAGAACAAATTATAAAAATCTCATTATTAAATTAAATCTGAGTTGGACAGATTGTTAAGTAGGCCTTTCTGTGCCTTTTCCTTATAGAGTTCACCTCACATACACATGAAAAACAAACCCCAAAATAAATAAGAAAATCGACAGCTATTTTTTATTTAAAACATAAATTAAGATAACAGATCTAATTCTGACTAAGAACAGAACCAACATAAAAAATTTATAAACAAATTTATTTCTTTGAGTTACACTGGAAGTCAATCTGTGTTTCTGCTCTTAGAATAGTTTTGGCAAATGCTAAGATATTTATCTTGCTCTTTCTCTTTTTGGTTGGCAACACCCTGTCCTGTAGCTTTTTATCTCACTAAGCATAGAATTTCTTTGAACTGGTGCTTACTTTTACCAGAAAATACTGCTACTACTGTTGCAGCAGACCACACAAGTATGAAATAAACCCTACTTTCTCCTCAAGTCAGTGCCTTTCAAAAGGGAGATAGCAGGCAGTACATATACTTCAAATAAATAGAAACCCTCTGTTGCTGCTATAGATGCAGTGGAAGTTTTTGCAACCACATATTAGTTTTGGAAGTGAAAATATGACCTACATTTGCATGTGTAGCATTAGATAAAGCTGTGATAGTACAGAAGTGGTCAGCTCTTTGAACTTATTGAGAAAATATCTGACACTTTTTATACCAAAATTAACCCAGTAAGATCCTGACATTCACATCTCTCGAAATACCAAGATTTGCATATTTATTGATAATATTCATATTTTCTGTAATGTATTCCTGAAGACTATAAAGCAGCTGCAAAGACACTCTTCTACTGAATTTATGGGAGGCTGTGGAAATAGATACTGGGAATAGGAAGAGACTGCAGTAAGAATGTGTGCAATATATGATGCTTAGCTCTAAGCTAAAAGGACCATCTTTAGCTGGCAAAATAGTTTTACCTGGCCTAAGTAATGAGTGGTGCTGTAAACCTGCAGTTTTATGCAAACATGGAAAGTTCATCTGACTCCAAATGATTTGCTTTGGCACTCAGGGACACTAAAGACTACGAACAGTTAATAGCACCCAGGCTTGCTAAATACCAGCCTCATGCCAGTCCTTGGCGGATACATTTTGTTCTGTTGTCACTTATGAGGTTGTATATACTAAGGGGCAGCTGAGGGGAAGGAGAGGGAAGCATTATCCTTTCCTCAAGTTAAAAAAACTAAAACTTTTTGTTAAATAAATTTCTGTATCCTCCAGCTCAAAGGTTGGGTTTTTTTTCCAAAGCAATTTTTCCTTGATAGATTCAAATCACACTTCTTGTATTGAATAACATAACACAATACAAAAAAAACCAAAACTGAAATTACTGAAATATGCTTTTAATTTTTTTGAAGGACTCGCCATTCCTGAAAAGATCACTGCTTTATTAATATATTATCTTCTTCAGCAGAATAAATAGTAAAGTTAATTTAGTAAGGGAAGTGCTGACACTGATGATACTATTTTGTTTCATCTTAAACGATGCTTCATTGTTTTCCATAAAAAACATCCAGTTTTGACCTCCTACTTGTTCTTTAAAAAATTTAGATGTTAATTAAACAACATGTGGAAAATACTCAAAGACATTATTTTACTGAAGCTTGGAGGAAACCCAGTAAACCCATTTCAGTCTAAGCACCATCCAGGGAATGAAACAAGTGTGTGTCAGAATGTTTAATATTATAGCCTAGGGGGACATAACACTTGCTGTATGTGGGAAGTAAACAGCAGGGCTTTTCACTAAAAAATGAGACAGAGAAAAAACTTGTGATCACAAAATAGAAAAACATATTGCTAATCCGATAGAAATTGTGGAGAATCTCCACAACTCAGGCTGTGCCTTTCCCAACTAAACTCTCTTATTATCTTTTGTGAAACTTATTTTTTATTGCATAGATAGGAAGAACTGAGAAAAACAAAAAATTATTGTTCTTTTTCCAGAGAGTCTGTTCATGGAAAAAACTCTTGCCATGTTTTTCACTTTAGCTGAAACACCAGATGATTTTCTGACTTATCCTCTATTATATTACTTAAATTAACAGAGCAGAAAATGGAAAGCTACAAAAGTTCAAGCCCCCTTCACAAATATAAGTCAGAAATACAATATTATTTGCAGGATTTTTCAATGATTCCTACCTTAAGAAAAGAGAAGTTTTTCAGATGTGATTTCTGGGTATCATCAAATTATGTTTATGACTATTCGTTACTTTTTGATTTAATTTTTATATTGCCTTATGATTCAATACTGCAAAAGTGTTGTGTCCTCCCACCTGAAACTCACATTACAAAATAACTGTAATGTTCCAGAAGTTAATTTTCTAACAAATAACTTCACATATGCATTCGCATTTTTTTTCTTTCAGAGAGTTATTAGACTCTTTATTCAACAAGTATTGACTTGACAATAAGGACAATGAGTTATGTTGCTATCTATCTTCCTTTAATAAATAAGAAAACAGCAATTCATAGCTAAAGCTTGTCAGGTGAAACAGAACTGCAATTTAGATTTATGTTTCAAATTGTTGAAAATGCCACAAAATGACAGTCCAAGGCAGATCAATATTCCTGATTTCAGATATAGTGAAGAAAAAAGACTTTGCATTTTTATAATACAGCATTTTATTTTTCTTCAGGAGTTTCATTCCCCCATGTTTTAAATAGTGCCAGCAGGGAAAAGCTCAGTCCTATTGTCTGAATAGCCAATAGAAATTCCCAGGCTACTGTTCTCACATCAGCCTAAGTAAATCAAATGCAAACAGCTTCAGTGATATGGAGGCTTCTAGGCAGTCATGGAAGCTAACAGTAATTTATCTGTGTTATACTCTAATAACCACAGTTTCTCAGATCCCTGAAATTACCAAGTTTCATTGTAGTAAGAGACAATAGGGTGAAAGAAGCCCTTTGTCTCTGGTATGCTTAGATTTCTGAGGTAGCTTGATTATTGCAAGTGATAAAAAATAGTGAAAATTAATCAGTCACCAAATTCAAGGAGATTTGAAAGGGCTTTAATTGTTGAAATATTTTTTGGTTAATAATGATAAATTTTTAGGTCTTGATTTTGTTGGGGTTTTTTTGTTGTTTTGATAGTTTTCTTTTTTGCTTGTTTGTTTGAGGGGCATGGGCTTTCTGTTTGTTTGTTTTAGTTTTTTCAATTGTACTTAAAGCCAAGGAAGTACAGAGGGAAAAAGACTGGGATAGAAATGCATCCTGGACTTAAGTATGCTTTACACTCTTGAAAAAGAATTTTAAAAAGTCCTGAATATAATACTTGTTGTGTAACGGTCCTTAGAGTAATACTGTTGCGTGACTTTATGTCAGCACTAAGGGGGTGTCCTGGGGTGACTGTTTGATGCTGAATTGTATCCCCATTTGTCTGTTTAGCCCAGAAATAAGTTTTGCACCTTTAAGACTGGTTCTGGGAGCAAAGTCAGGCAAAGAAGAGGCGTGCAGTTTGTTTTCAGAAACTGCAGAAACTGCACTTGCTCCTCCACATTCCTGCTCCTGGACTGTGTTGTCTGCAGAACGGACAGCAAGACAGAGCTCTCCTTGGCTTTTAGTTAGTTTTTGGCTAGCTGAGGCAGAGAGTTTCCCTGGACTGTGGGTTTTTTTCTTTTTCTTGAAAGTGTTCAAACCTGCTCTTGACTGAAAACCCAGAAAAACACCGGGAGCTCGCACCCGTGGCCTACCAGGGCCCAGGACGCTGCATTCCAGCGCAGGAGGGACTGATAAGAGACTGAGTAAGCAGAGTTACCCCCCATGAAAAGGACTTTCTGAATCTGCCATCTCTTCAGAACAGCAAGAGGTTTTATTGTTTAATATTATTCATTTTTTATGCTCGTGAATACTTCGCTTGTTAAATAAAGAGCTTTTTCCACTTTTTTCCAAGGAAATCTTTTCCGGAATCAGTAAGGGGAGGGGTTTGAATCTGCTTTCTAGAGGGACCCCTTTTGGAGTTTCCTCCCAAATTTACCCTAAATCAGGACGGGGGCTTCTTCAGTAATATTCTTAAACTTTGAATTTTGTCAGCTACTCTGGATATTGGATTCCTTGCCAAGAATTCAAAATATTGTTGTGGTAGTTCCTCAATTGCAGGTAATAGAGTCCCTTTCTGAATCTAGCCTGTTTGCAATGGACATAACAATCCACCTCATGACATACAGGAGAAAACAAAAAACATTACTTTAATGCTTATTAAATGCCCACTAAAAGCTGAGGAGAAAATTTTTGTTCCGGAAAGGCTACCTTCCCATATGGATGACAGAAAAATCAAGTCAATAAAAAAAGTAAATGAAAGCAAGTTCCATCATTGCATTTACAAGTACTTTTCAAGTCATAATTCAATATCTAAACTAACAATACTTGTTGCAGCAGCATCTGGCACTACAAAATTGCTACGTTCTATGACATTTATTTCCATCTAATTATTCGACTGAAAGGTTACATTGACTTGAAGTAGCAGAAAGAGCCCCGCTCATGGTAAAAACATTTGAGGTTTTTTTTCCTCCCCAAATATCTGCTGATGGTCACAACTGACATTTTCACTTATCTTGTGCAACTCTTCCACCTTCCCTTAAAAAAATTCATTTTAATGAGGTGGATTTATTCTCCTTGTTTACTCTTTGTCTTTATTGTGATGGATGTTTCTTACTTTGTCTTTAAACTAAGCGGTACAGAAAACTGTTAGTATGTAGATTCCCCATTCTATTACAACTGCTTTGATCACAAAGTTTCGACTAATGATGCCAAATACGACACTGTGGATTAGTGTCTGGCTGCACCGAATTGCTTCATTTAGTGTAGGCAACATAGAATGCTACCAGAATAAATCTAGGATCATTAGTCCAATTGCTCTATAGTAATAACTTTTCAGGCAAAAAACTGGATGTGTCTGCAATCTGAATTAAATGAGCTTCACAGTCTTTAAAGCACCAGGCAGTACGAGTGAATATACTTTAAAACTGTGATTTTGTTGATGTGTCCACACTTATATGTGAAGCCTGGAAATAATATTCAAAGGTTTTTTGGTTTTCTTCTAATTACTATATTGTCATTTTATTTTCCATATTACTTCAATAGCTGCAGACAGATTTTTAATCAGAACAGGCCCAAACAAGGGAGGAAATGTGTAGTCTAATTAATGAAAAGATAAAGTGAACAAGCTAAAGGCTTATTACTGTGTCAGAAACATAAAGGACTGCAAAGTTTGTGTATATATATATATATATACACACATATACATATATACTTTGTACATTTTATATGCATACCTAAAACTCTTTTTTGTGTAACTGAATTGAAAAATGAGAATTTAGCTCCTCTAATGTATTGTGAAATGTCTGACTTCCTAAATGGGTTCAAGTGTAACTTACTGTTTCCCATCACAAGGTCACTGCTGTATTTAAGAGCCTTGAGAAAAAAGATAATTGATTGAGCTGATCTGTGTTCCTTGCTCATCTCACTATGCCTATTTCTCATCTGCCCTGGGTTAATCACCAAGTCCACAGCCTGCTGATGTCCTCCATTACATCATAATTAGAATAAGCAGGCAGAGATGGGGAAAGCTGGTGAAATTATTCATATTTTCTTCTGAAGAGCCAGATGCTGCTGGATAGATTTCATTTAATTTTATGACAGTTGCAATAATAGTCTCCATGTGCAGAGAGCTGATAGTGACAAAGATAACAGGGAAAGTGAGCTCTGCTTCTTAACTAATTAGTTATGGTTATTCATTTTTGGGGATCATCTCATCCTATTTGCCAGTTATGGTAGATTGGGGATGGATTTAACATATACATATGAAAAATACTTAAAATATAATTCCACAGAAGTTGAATTATGTGATCTAATGTCAGAGCTTTTCTGTGTGCATCTTATGGATAGTTAACAGGTTTGATTCTTTTTTTGGACAAAAATTTCTGATTTGGTAACATTATCAAAGAGACAATATATAATGAATTTCTACATCATACTGCTAAAGGGGAGACATTGTTTCTGTTTAATGCTTATGTTTTTAAAACTGATACTGACTGTTATGGATATCAAGATATCTAGAGGAAGATCAAATTTTCTAAATTGCATTTCCATTTTGCATAAACAAAAGTCAATAGTTAACGTTCAGAGATAATAAAATAACAAATATAACAAAACATAGAATGACTGAAAGAAATTTTACCTTTGGAGGTGGCACAACAAGTAAAAAAAAACATTATCTTGCATTTGAATCCAATTATTATTTTGCAATTAATTTGAATGAATATTATAAAATATTTTTTTGTGATTTAACCTTAGGAAACTACCTAATATTCACATATTGCAAAAAATGTTACTTATATTCAAACGGAAATACTGACAGCAAAATAAAAACAAACATCCAGCAGAATATCCTTGTCCTGAAAAAAAAAATACAAAGCTGATCTGGGAAGACCCCATTGTGGCCTTCCAGTATCTTACAGAGGTTTGTAAAAGGGGGCAGACAGAACTCTTCTGCAAGCAAATAGTGATAGGACGAGGAGCAATGTTTTGAAACTGAAGGAGGGCTGGTCTAGATGAGATGTTAGGAGGAAATTCTTTAGTGTGGGGGTGATGAGGTACTGGAACAGGTTGCCTAGCGAAGTGGCAAATGTCTCATTCCTGAAACTGTTCGACGCCAAGTTGAACGGGACTCGGAGTGACCTGGTCTAGTGGAAGGTGTCCCTGCCAGTGGCACAAGTGTTGGAACTAGATCATCCTTAAGGTCCCTTCCAACACAAACCTTTCTGTGATTCTATGACTAGCTCTGGTACAACTATCTCATGTAGTGATATCACTTCTATTACTCCTAGTGACTTTTGCTCAATTTATTCACATTAACACTTCAGCATACAAATACCAGTTGCTGAAAGAAAAAAGAAGCAAAATACCAAAAAACCTATTAAATGTAATTGCCATTCAAGTATCTTTTCACAAACCTGCTTCACTTTTCACTTCTGTTGCTTCACTTTTTATTAACTAAGATTTCTCTCCAGATGTGTACTACATTCAAGTGTAGATAAAGTTATGACCCCTACTTTCATATCATTCTGTACATTCTTAATTCAGATCATAGTATTAACTGCCACCACCTGACCACTTGTGAGGACTCTTTTGAGTCCTCATTAATAAATTAATTTTACAATGCTATCTCGTGGCCTTGGTAAAACAAGGCACACTGTACTAGACTCCCATAGCATAAGGCAGTGTAGAATAGAACAAAAATACATTTTCTAGTCATACTGCTAAAATTAATGACCAGGTGATTTCTCAGAATGCACACTGTGCACAAAATCAATAAGAAAATTCTGCTGAACAAACAGCTTTTTTGTGATCAATACAAGACTTCTTCAACTATTTAAATACTTGGTATGCCTATGTAAAATAATTTCTGATTATTTGTTATGGAAGATACTAAACATTTTATTCATATTTTTTATTTCCACCACAAGCACGAATGTACAAATCAATTTAATAAAAATTATAGTTAGATTATGACATAAATTCTGACATAATTGTGATGTGTTGAGTCCATGGAAACTTGGTAGCTAATAAAAAGTTTCTCTTGAAGAATGAGGTCAGAAATCTTCATAAAGATAAAATTTTGATTACCAATTGATGCTATCTTAATGAAGACAGATAACAGATCACCTTGAGAGATGTTGTAGATACTATCCACAGATGGAAATATTTGACACAGAAAAAAAAATATATAATTATGTATGTGATGTGTCCTGTCAAGCAAACAGTGACAAAAAGACGGAAAATGATGTTATCAATATGTGTGCAGATAATTCCTCACTGTGCTGCAGAATGGTGTTTCAGTCACAAGTAATCCCTTCAGGGGTGTTTTTCTTCCATATTATCACTAAACTTTTGTATGTTGTTATTTCACATATTTCTAATATTACTGCCAATATTTCTGTGTTTTATCCAATTATCAAATTATAAATAGGACTTTTAATTCTGCATTGACCAGGAAATTACAACACAATCTCTTTCTAAGCTAGCCATTTTGCACACAGAAGATCATGACAAGGGGATGCTGAGCCATTTGATGCTCAATCAAGTCAGCAGTAAGAGTCAAAAAACAGTTGAATTGAATATCATATTTTAAAAAGAAAACCTTTTATGTGAAGAGGTTGCCATTTATCCAAACTGCAGATGCCCATGTGAATTGTTTATGTTCAGCTGAAATTTTATATGGATAAATATTACAATAACTAGAAATATATGTATGTTGAAATACTCCTGCTAGAATGTCAAAACTTTACATATAGATATGTGTTTTGATGTTATAAAATTTTCCATTCATTCAAGCAAAGATACCAGGACAGGTAATCATTACATGTCAGAAGTACTAAAAAAGTTTAACTGCAAAGAAATGATCCACAATACAAAGCATGAGACTAATGTTTTTAAGCATAGATGTATGTCAAATCTGTTCTCACTCTAAAATCATTGCAAGTAGAAACAAAAATACAACAGGTAATTTTATATACTTTTTTAATCTAAAGAAAAATCTAAAATTTCTTTATTTTTTTATGCAATGTGGAACACAGTAGAGATAATGACACTTCCTTTTTCACTTGTTACTCACTGAAATGTAATGCTGCTTTAAGTGCAAATCATAGATTTTATGATTATAATTCAGTATTTGCATGTTTATACATGTAAAAATAAATTCCTAAAATTGTCAACTGCTAAAAAGACATTTAAATTTTAAAAAATTCAGAATACAAAGCTAAAATGATGGAACTTTGGTAAACTCTGAAGAAAGACTAGGATAGCAAGGTCCATTCAAAGAGAGAGTAAAACTGTTGATAGGACTACATAAGGCTTTCAAAGCATCTAAGAAGCAAAAATTATCAGTTGTTAGAGATGATAGAAAAAAGTCAACAAACTCCACAATTAAAATTTGTAGGTTTGAACTGCAGGCAAAATTTTAGTGGTCAAACTTTGCAAAATGTTGGCTTTAGCACTGAACCCAATAATTCTATAATGTAAGAAGCAAGATTATGTCTCAATAATTTTAAAACAGTAAAAATATATCTTATTTATATGTGTTGAATATTTGTGACTGATGAAGGTAAACAGTGTTGAAAATATACATCATTTGACTATTAATTTATTTGGGCAAAATAAAATAGATATCAATTACAACTGAAAAAAAATAGGAAAAAAATATCTACTTAGCCCCTGAAAAAGGTTGTTCCTAAATTAAATACCCTAAATCTTTTTAAAAGTTACTCTTTGCCTTGTACTCCAAGCAGGGCTCCATGTACTCATTCCATCCATCCAGTTGCTGTCTCACATAAAGGGAAACTCCCTTTTCTCATCTTCTTTTCCTGTCCTTCCTAAAACAACCTTTATCAAATTGTAAGTCTTATCTGTTTTTTTGCTGCACGTACAGCATAGCCCTACACACTACTCATTTGATTCTCTTAGCTTTGGGACCAAACTGTGCATCTCTATTCTGAGTGCTTACACAGTCTGCAGAGTGGAATTTTGTGACAACTTACAGAAATTTCTTTACTTGTATCTGTTCTTCTGTGAAGACAATTTTAGAGCCCATGCACAGGAAGCAAAATTTTCTGTTGGACTATGCTGTGCCTAAAGAAAACTCTACTTTATCCCCATAATAATATGACAATAATTTCTAGGCAAATTGCAGATGTTTTGGGGTTTTTTGCTATTTATTTGACAATATTTTATTTAAGAGCTTTTGGAGAAATATCTCTGTTTGTTTAATCATTTTCAATCAACAGGCTACAATGTTTGCTTTTTGATCTGCAACAACAAGAAAGGTTTTGCATCTGCTTATAGCACAATGATGGCATCATATTCACAAAAGCAGAACTCTTCCTCAGGTTCTGCTTTTTCTTGTCTAGATATTCCCACACCCCACCGACACATACACATTATAGCTAAATTTAGAATATATTTTAGGCCACATCTTTGAGGGTACCGCAAATATGTTGATGACTTAACACAACTGGCATTATCTTCTATCTTCTCTAGTAATAATCTTTCCCAGTGGAGCACAACAGAGTGACAAAACAGTGAACCTCATTACAGTAATTGTGAGAACTCTCATTCACTTAAAGTGATATGTTTTGCTGTGAGTTTTCAATGAACTAGCTTATTTTTACATAGGTTACACACTGGTTTGGAAGATCTCCAATAATCATCAGGGTAGGTCAGCTTTGTCAAAAACTCTGCCATGTATCCTTCTAACTTTGTAAGATTCTTAGTACAGCAAGAGTTAAACCTGGGAACAATATTCATGAGTTTGTCAGCCTAAAATGTTGGACTTGATTTTTTTTTTTGCACTGTCTTCCCCTCTGAACTGTAAAATATAAAATCCTATTTTGAAAAGGAAGAGTTCTAGACATGTTTTGTAGGTGCAAATCATTACACAAGCTGTTCAATGACGAAGTATTAAACCCTGCTGTCTCTCAGAGGCAGTAGTCAGCCTTGGTAAAAGACAGCTAGCTTATATCCTTGTCTGAAATCAGTGTGGGGCCACATGAAAGATTTGTGACTATTTCACTTTTCCTTCTGTGAAACAGATAATATTATCTGAATTTGTGAAGCGCTGATATTAAAAAACTGATACCTCAGAAAAAAGCAACCAAACAAAAAAGGTGAAATAAGCAGGTGCCACTAAAAATATTAAATTATTATATGATAATATTATAAATAGGCACAGTAGCCATTGAAAAGGTTTACCAATCAAAGTCACAAAGATAAAAAACTGGTGATAAACATGATCATTTAAATGCAGAAATTTGCAAATAAACAAACTTCTTTTGAAAGGAACATATTGTCACAAGGATTTTTTTACCTTAACTTTGCTCTACTGTTATCTTTATTTCTCTGTCTCAAAAACTGCAGTGTTGTGACAGATCTCTCTCTTCACCATGTATTGTTTAAATCAGATGGCTCTCAGAAGCAGAACATTCTATAATCAGCTTGAGCTAAAGTAATACAGATGGATATTCCATCTTAAGTTTCATATTTCACATGTGCAGCCATACTATGATAATGGGAAGCTGCTAATAAATGACTATCGAATTTTTGTTTTGTCAAACTACAAAGCTGAATAGGACAAATACAACCTAGCCTTGATTCCTCTGATTAAGTAAAGTAGATAAATATCTATTTTTTCAATTATACATATGGTCAAACTCTCAAATCATGCTCTTTAATGCATGTAGACCCATGTAGGTAGTCCGTTTTTTCCTAACAACTTAGCAGTACATCTCATATATTAGTTACTATGTTCACCTTAATAACAATACTATGAAAATATAGGTTGATTTTGTCTGTAATTTATAGTTTGTCATATTTCTGTATGTACTTCTTTATGTATTGTTTGACACACATGCCAAGAAGAAGAAAGGTAAACAACTCCAGCTTGTCAGATATCTGGGTCACCATATTGTTATGAATAAGCAAGCTGTTGCAGCTACCATATCTCTTTATGAACTTCTGAAAGTTAATTTCATAATGACATAATTTGTGTAGGGCACAGATGTTCACCTCTAATCACTCTTAAGAAAAACATAAATATAAAGTATTTTGTTAGAGAACTCTACAACAGTCTGTATATAAATCAACTCCAGACACTAAATACAAAATTAACTGCAGGGAGAGCTCTTCAGTAGGTCACAGTAAATTTGGGGTTGAAATATGCTCTTGGCTAACTAGACTGTAGTTCCACTGACCTTAAAGGGAATTTCCCAAGCATCATTCTGCTTTACTGGCTTTAATCAAGAGATTCCTTGACCCTTATCTGAAAACATTTATCATAAGTCTTATTCACATGAAGCACCTCTTATTTATCAGTGTCGAGCAGAGCAGACATTATTTTTATAATCTGTTGGTAGTTTTTATTTTTGTCTCAGAAAACACATATAAAATTATGTCTTCAGGTTATAACTTTGGATTAGTCAGTAGATATGAAAATAGAGGTACAGCAGGAGGCTTGCATATCCAGAAATACAAAGGTAAGGCTGTATTTTTAAAAATTCTGAAAATAACTAGATAAAGGAATGAACAGGTCAAGCACATTAAGAAAATAAAACAAAAAAAACAACAAAACCAGAAAAGTTATCTGAAAGCCTATGTTTGTGGGATAAATACAGGGGACTAGAGTAAATATATGATAAATACTAGTTAGATTAGAAAGAATCTGCTTTTTTTGAAGTAACTAGCCAAGAAGTTTGAGGAGTCTATCATGTTGCTACAAGGTATGAAAGTACACTCCAACCAACAGAACATTTTAATATCTTTGAGAGTGTCTAATTTTAAAAATCTTGTTAATTCATTAACTGATTTATTTTTACATACTCAAAAATAATTCACACATTGAAAGAGGAGGTTTGTAATTTGTAGAAATAAATGCTAGCCATGATATGAGATAAAGACAGAGAGGGTATTACACATTAAAAATGTAATTTGCTGAAAAATGAAAATCATGTTTAATTATGGATATGGCTAGTGAATCCATTTATGTCAATTACACAAATGATTTAATATAACGATCTAGTGATCTTAATTTTATACTTTTTAACCATTTGTTCCAAATTCATCACTATATTATTTGTATTATTGGTAATAAAGAGGATTTTACCATTATTCCTAAAAAAAAAAAAAAAAAAAAAAA